>VZTB01018368.1:320076-371089 GCA_013397245.1 Thryothorus ludovicianus
GGAGAGGACATGGAGCGGACATAGAGCGGACACGGAGCGGACATGGAGCGGGCACGGAGCGGGCACAGAGCCGGGCACGGAGCGGACAGGGAAACGCAGCCCGGGCTCCCGGGGGATCGGAGAGAGACGGGAAGGACCACGGAGGCAGGGGAAAAGGAATGATCTCCCCGGCCGGAGAGCAAAGGCTCTTGTCTGCTGGCTCTCGACCTGTGCCTGGAACAGCCTGGCTCCGAGACTTGCGGGGACAAGCTGCTGTGCTCCGGACCCGGCTGCCAGCACAAATTCCTGCTGCTGCCCCTGCCCATCCCGCCGCAGCCACTGCCCTGACAGGGGCAGGGGTACCGCTCACATGAGCGTGGTTTGTAGCTGTCGCTAAATGAGCAAATCCTCACACCACCGGTGCTGTGGAGGGTGACGCTACAGAAAAGGAAACTGAGGCAGGTTACTGATAATACTGATTTAAAAAGGGGGAATTAGTGGCTGAATCTCGTCTGTTTCCAGGCAAGCGCTGGAGCTACTTGGAAGCACAGATATGCAAAATAAAAAATTATAAAGGAAGGGATTATGGAAGAATACAAAATTTTCTTTAATTTGCACTCCAATCAACAAAATATCAATTCTGTATATTTTTTTTGGACTTCAGGCTAAGTGATACATGTAGAAAATCTGCACATTACTGATCCTGTGAGGAATAGACAGTCTGAGTTCATCTTTGAATGAGTGCCCAGTTGCATACATGACTTTGAGGTATAACCGAAAAAAGATTAGGCAATTTTCTTCAAACCAGTTTCCTCACTGGGAAAATATTCCTTTAGGTCATAAAGTACTTATTTACTCAGTCAATACTATGACAGTGAGATTTACAACTATGTCATTAATAACACTGATTGACAAAGAACTTCCTCAAAACTCTTTCAACTCCCGACAAACATGATTTATCAACAAAAGCATACAGTAATAGATTTACAGCCAAACATGTGTTTGGAGCAGGGGTGGGTAGGGAAAGGGGGAGGAGCACATGAAAAACAACACCTGAGTATGTTTTTTCGCCCTCTGATCACTGTTTGAGGCTGACTCACTTGTTTTGAATAGTTGCTTACTTGTTTCATTGGCTGCTGAAGGTTCTTTTGATCTCTTAGAGGATGAACAGGAAAGGGACTCCTTTGGAGAACTTGAACAATTCTTTACACTCAAATGGGCTTATGATAAACACATTATTTTGCCCATAGTGAATGAGCTAGGTGATAGTTCTCCTTGGATTTGGTTCAAGACCATCTTAATAATTTTCCCTGTTGTTTGAATGCATCCACTCCACATCTATCTTGCAGGAATTGTGAAGGGGAAAAGGAGACCTTGGTGGAGATAAGTTCAGTTGCTTCAGTGTTCCTTTTATTGAAGCTATTTTGTATTTAATGACTCTCTTCTGTTTGTGCCTCATAATAGCTGTAGGATTTTTTTATTTATTGGTGCCAATTACACTTGGTCTTCTTTTTTAATAAAACAATTTTCCATTGTAAAATGACCTTGTGTCCAAGGAGAAAGTTTTTTGAGTCCCAGTTAATTTAGAGAATTTATTCTCGGGTAAAGAAAGCCTGAGAAACACATTTATTTTCTCATTTCAAATATAAGATTTTTACATTTTTTAAACTTAATTATTCAGATATAGTTTATAATTTTATATCATATTTAGGTGTCCTGTAAACTGTACTTCTTCACATAATTCTGACACAAATTATAAATAAACATAGAATGCAATTTATATTTTCTATCTTTAATATTAGATTCCTTAGCAATTATCTGCAGCTTCTGAATCTACTAGTTTATTTTATTCTACAGGTTTATACTGAATCTCCAAGTATTTCCATACTAGCCCAATTTCAGCAGATGAACATTAAAAAAAAAACATTTCCTCTAAAGGCAGCACCTGGATTCCCCCATATAGTGACTTCAGAGAAGGAGTAACTTAGACCCCCACAGGGAGTTCTTATGTGCCTTTCTTTTGTGCCTCACATGAAGAAAAGCAAGATTTTGGAGAGGGGTAATATTTTTTATGGGACCAACTGGAGCAGCATTCAGAAGCCCCAGCTCCTTTCCTGATCACCTATAAAAGCTTGGCTTTTAACTTTGGAGGAGAATTACCTCATTAAGAAAGTACAGTTTAAATGCAATCTGAATTTAACAGCCAAATCTTGGCTGGTGGCTGCAGTAAAAACCATGAAAATCTCTTCTGAACATACACAGGAACTAAAAAGAAAGGCACTAAGGACTTTAAAAAAAAAATCCCAAGGTTGTGTCATGATTTTGAGAGTCTGTCTCCTGCTGTTTGAACATTTGGATTTGACAATGATACAAAAATTGCTCAGCCAGGTGATTGTGTCTTGCTGTCCACCTGGGATCTTGTCCTTCAGCTTTGCTTCTAGTAAATCCTGCCCTGACTGCTGCAGGACCCTCAGGAATGAGGGGCTTCTTCACACCCTGCAGAGCCTGTGCCACCATCCAAACAGGCAAAGACCTCTACTGCAGCTCTGGCAATTAGCTGGGCCATGCTGATGGACATCCTGGACAGGGCAGTTAGAGTGCTGCAGGACCTGCAGCCCATCCCTGGCTCTGGAATGGCTGTGCAGGTGCTCAGGAGATAAAGCTGCTCCAGGGCTGCAGCCCCATACCTACCCAGCAGTGGTGGGGGACAAGGGTGAGGGGCTCCCCTGAACCAGGGAGAGAGATGGAGTGAAGCCAGTCGCAGGCTCCTGGCTGGCATGTAAAGCAGGAGGGTCAAGCAGGGAGCACAGACAGCGAGGGGGATACAGGAGGAGAAGTCATTGCACTGAAGGGACAGAGCTGGGCCTTTGCTGGCACAAGGGAGTTTGTGCCTCTCCGTGGGTGTGTGGTACAGTCAGATTGTTCAATGTGAATGCACTACACAGAGTAGATGGCAATTATCCAAACAATTTACCTTGAGGAACAATTATCTGTCCATGTTTGAAGCCCTCCAGCTGTCCATTGGGATGCACCAGCCCCAAAGAGCCATGGAATAAATAATTAAGCTACACTGGGGTAGGGTGGAAAACAGAGGTGAGAAGAGGAACAAGAAATGTCCAGAGTGATGCGTCTAAAGATGGGTAGAGATGAGGTGTGGGGCACTCTAATGGTTAATGGTAATGTTCTATGAAAAATAAAATAGAAGAATTAAGCTGAGCTGCACTCCCTCTGTCTCTTGTCTTCTCCTCTTTTCTGCTGTGCATATATTAAGGCACTGAGAATAGTAACTGTACCACAGAGGTGATACTGAGCTGATAACTGCACCAACAGTGACATGTGTAAGAAACCCAGATGAAAGTCACCAGTACAGCTGCAGAGGCTGAGGTGAGCTCCTGTGGTGCTATTCTGCACAGAAACATCCACATCTATTTATTTAAGCTAGAGTTTGTACACATGAATACATCTGAAAACCAAGATTTATCCGACTTGGTTGCTGACTGATGGGCTGGAAAAGGGTTGGTGTGGCCAGGGCATCCCCAGGCAGGCACACCCAGGGCACCTCACTCTCCTGGACAAAGCTGCATGCTCCCAGCACCCACACTGAAGCTAGTGGCAGTGTTGTGGGAAATCCACTAGATGTAGACACAGGGTTAGACTGCCACTGATACAGGAAAACTGGAATCTGTCTTCTAGGGAAAATTACCTTTCAGTGCCATGAGAGGGGGCAGGTGCTTCTAAACAGAAATTAAAAACCTTTTAAGGATTACACTGATCTTAGGTTTCATAATAACAAGGAGTGTGTTGGCTAAGGATCTTCTAATAATGTCTTTTTTATTCAATCTTTTTTTTTTTTTAAAGCCTCTTTTGCTCTGTTGCATTATGGCTAAGTGCCACCAAACACCACATTATCCTCTTAAGATTGCCCTCATTTACCCTCCAAAGCCCCTGTCCCCTTTGCAGCAGTGTCCCTGAGATTTTTCAGCTCACCAGGGCAGCACTCACTGGTGGCAGCTCATGCTGTCGGAAGCATTAGTGAACTCTTGGGGGATAGCAAAATATTGAGAAATAAATGGTAGGTAAATAATGCTTCAGTCCTAAGCTAACAAGGTTCTTTTTTGGAATGCAGATGAGGAATTCATCAAAGAAGGCTAATGTAAACTTGTAAATGTTTAAATCATCTAAATGGGGCATGAGAAACGCTGCCTGGTTCTTCTCTGTCCTGGGCAGTAGTGCAGAGCATCAGATAATGTAAATCCATCACAGCAAGGTAGAGCAGGGCTAGGCCATGCATGGGGCTGGCATGGTGGAGGAAAACTCCCTGGAGAAAGGGCACCCTGCTTGCAGTGGGACAGGTAAAAGGAATGAAAGGCTATTGCCAATGGCTTGTTAGAGTCAGGTCCACTTTCTCTCTATCAGAAAGGTACTCACTGTTCATGTTCTCCATTCATTTTCCAATGTGACACAAAGTTAGGATAGCAAGTTTACCCTGCAGCATTTTCCCAGTGTTGAGGAACAGCAGAAAAAAATGTCTAGAGAGAAACAGAAAAAAAAAAATCATTAGCCAACTGATAATCTTCTTATAGATAAGAGAGTAGCAAAGAGGAAAAGCTGCCTGCAGGCTAATGGTGCTTGCAAAGAATTGAGCACTTAGGAAGGCTTAAAATAAAGAAAATTGGTAATTTTCAAAGACAAACATCAGACACAATGGATAACAACAAATCAACAAAACAAAATTAAATTTAAAAAGAATTAGATAAATAACAATTGAAAGACATTTTGAGTTTCCTTACCTGTGCCAACATCTGGTACCAAGGGCAGTTCCATCCTGATCCTCAACACAGGCATCGCAGTATCCCCACCAACAGCTCACAAGGCCAGGAGGCAGCTTTGAGCAGTGGCCCTCCAATTACCCAGTGCTTGGATGTGACCAGTGAATGGTTAACATACTTCCAGGTGGGGTTTTGGTATATGACAGATAAAATTTTCCCAAATCCTTCTTGAGAAAGGCTTGGGAGAGGCCACATGTGAGGCCCAGTTCCCAGCAGACAGGATGGCTCTGATTGCATCAGACTGGCTCCCTCTGCTCTGTCCTCTAGCTAAAGCTGGAATTTGCACCCACAAATGCCTCCACATGCCAGCACTACACTGCAGGTGCTGCAAACTAACCACCACCCTCCTACCACAGAAAAAACGTGGCTGACAAAACCATCATCTTTTTTCCAGGCACTTTGAGCTGAAAAACTCCCGACTTTGCAGAGTATAATAATGATGGCACAGATGAGGTGCTGAGGAGATGCAGGTCAAGCACTGTGTAAAGTGCTTGAGCTGTTTCCCAACCTCCAGGCCAATAACCAGTTTCCAAACTTGTTTTAATTTGCTGAGCAGAGCCTTAAATCCCAAAGAGGAAGAATATGGTTACTCTGCAAATTCCCTGCTGGAAATAAAGTGATGCACATGAATAAACTGTGCTCTATGTCACAGACTACACAACAGGGAAAAAAAGCCAGGATTGGGTATAATGGGAAGGGTCTCTCTGCCATGGGTTGGGGTGGAGCTGCCTCACCAGCACTGAGCAATGCACAAGCAGCTGCCTGGCAGCAACTCAAGTCAAAGCATGGAAACTAGCCCTCATACCTCAGGGCCAGGCTCTGCATTGCACAGGCTGAAGGCTCTCTGAGACACATGAGCCACAAAAGATACTTGGCTTTTTCTCAATAAATTGTTTACTTTTTCCCAAAACAAAATTCCTTGCAACAAAATAATAACAACAATAACAACAACAACAACAACAACAACAACAACAATAATAATAGTAATAATAATAATAATTTTCTTCTTTTGTGAGTGTTGAGCTGCTTAATTGTTCTTCATCCAATATTTTGACATAGTGTTACCACAATAGCTACTAAAATGTTTACCTGCTAAAAACCCAGTCTCTGAAAAATCAGTGGAAAAGACATTGAGACACTATGACAATATCTTCACAAGAAAGCATAAAGAATAGTACACACAATAAATGCTAATTTAAGAGAAATCAGAGAACTTAATTTGTTTTTAAATGTTTGGAATTTTAAGACTTTGCTCCTAAGAGCAATGTTGTTTTGTAGCCAGCTTTTCTCAGACGTGTTTTCAGGAGTTATCCACATGCTCAGTGTTTGCTGTTGCCTTCAAAGATTGTAATCTCATTCAAGCAGACTCATCTTCTGCCATGTTTGCAAAGCACTTGCACAACTCAGAATGTCATCGGAGTTAGAAGCAACAGACCTATAAACACAAAGATGAAATGGAAGATAAAAAAAAAAAAGTCATAACATGACATTTGAGTGAAAACATCCTTCGAGAAAGGAAAGATGGATAGTATGATCCAAGATTCACAGAGTGATCCAATTTAGTGTCTTGGGGATGCTAAATTGTGTGGGGAGATGCACACAAGCACTGAGCCCCTGTCTGTGCCTGCGTGGCAGCACTGTGAGTGCACAGCCCTGAGCCTTCCCCTGCTTAGTGTGGGCACACAGCCCCAGGCAGGGGGCTGGGCAGGCCCACCCTGGACTCCTCAAATGACTAACATTACCTAGACACTGCTGGGTTTTTTTCCTCTCTCTGACTGTGCTAAGCTGTTTACTGCCTCAATATCATGTATTGCTAACTGGAAAAATCACAAGCAAAAAGAAAGAGATTGCCTTTTATAACATACTCACTGAAGGAGGTTTTGACCTGTATGTGAACTGAAGGAAGTGGTGGCTAAGGAGAGGACATTCACACATACACACAACCAACATCTGGGACATTTGTGAAGCTGTCTCTACCTTTTCTGAAATATTTCAGGGGTTCCAAAGTGGAAAATGTTAAAACTCTGGTAACAAGAAGCATTCATTTGGCTCAGTGCAGTGTCATGTATCAAAGACCTAGCCAAGAAGTTCTAAGCTATACAAATGCCATACTTCACTTGGATTAATATAACCTCTGTCTCACAGGGGTTAAAAAGCAGTTTAGGTATCTTGGTACACTGCTGCAATATGCTGGGCAGACATAAAGTACTGTTTAAAAGGGGAAGGATTATATGAAGAAAACTGCGCAATTAACTCTATGTCAGAAAAATATCTGTGGTGGAGACAGTCTCCCAGGATCACCCCAATGAGCCATGCACTCACACAGCCCATCTCCCCTGTGTGTCTGTGGAATATGCAGAGGGAGGAGAGGGGCCAGCAAAGTACCCAGCAAAGGGGAAGAATACGTTAATATCTGCTCTGCACACTAAACAATGCGTCTTGGAAAACAATGCTTACAAGTTGCTGACAACCTCCTCAAGTGTCTGAACGCCTTCACAGACATCATCCCCAGCCTGACCTTTTAAATCTGATAGCAATCAGGCAGAAGAGCTCAGTTCTTTACTTCATGTTGTTAATGAGATCAAGCACATACAGCTCCCTCCTACCCCTCCTGATCATTTGTCAGATGTATCTATGTCTTATCCTTTACTCAGAGCAGAAAGCATCCAAATATCATTAAAGCCTGCCCTTACTGTCCAGGGACAACTGTTTAATAGAGAAGGTCACAAGGGCAAAGGGAGATTTTAGACACTGCCAGGTGAACAACTGACACAGCACCAACTGGCAGGAGATAAATTTCAATATGCGGTGTAAGATGCACAGAATGGGATATAGTTACTGGGCTACCAAGAAAAAGAGGACATATACAAGAGATAAAAGTAATGGTTTCAGCAGAAATTATGGAGCAAAAGACCAGAGGTCCTTTGGCTGGGGCCACCAGGGCAGGGGTTTTGCAGCTGGTGGGTGCAGTGTGAGCCCAACCCCTGACTCATGGCAAGGACCTAGGGTTAAAAAAGCTTGTTGAGATGAGATTACAAACAATTTCCAGCTTGCTTTCTCCTCCACCATGCCATGGCCTTCCCACACAAGGAGCTGCATAACTTCATGCAATGCTATTTGAATGTGTATTCATATTCCCAAGTTCAGTAAACTGGCAGGAACAACCTGTCTCTGGGCTGAGGGATTTCCATTTTTTGGAAATTTCACTGTGCTGTTCTGAGTGTGGCTGCCTTTCAAAAGTACAAGCTCTAGAGTGCAAAGGACTGGATTATATCCACTGCAGCCTGTCATTGCTAAGTGCAGATGAACTCTTTCACTCACTCTAATTCCAAAACACGCATCTTATTGTGCAGTACTAAATATTTTTTGGCACATACTGTGTAATGGATATGGCATATAGATTAAAAAAACCCAACCAAACAAACAGTTCAGCTCTTCCTGGAGTGTTTTAGCATGCGATGAGTCTGTCACATGTTAGTTATTCAAAACAAACTCAGCAAATGTGTGCCAAGGTGGAAAAAAAATTACTTGATGCAGGTGCCTCACTGAGTCATGACTGAAATCTGTAGCAATCATGGTATGGAGGAGATGCCATTTCAGCCTCCTTTTCAGCATGTCCATGTACAGATGGATGGAACTTCACAGGCTTCCCACAAGCACTGGGACTTCCCTTTCCCACTTTCCTACTCTCTGCTTCTTCTTCTTCCCTGAACCCTCCTCATTATTCTTCACTCCCCATTATTTTTTCCCCTTCCCTGCCTGACCTCTCTTCCATGCTGTGCTCTCCTGCTGAGCCCCTGCTTCCATGATCCCTTCTGTGTGTAGCAGATGGAAGAACAATGGGTAGGGAAACCCTACAAGCAGGGAGGAGGGACTGTGGACTGGCTGCTAAGGAAAACGGAAGAGATCATCAGGTCTTGCAAGCGGCCTCTCACTTTAAGGAGAACTTTGGATCAAATAAAGATAGGACCTCCTAGGATCTGGTTTCCAGGTGAGACTCCTCATGCATGTTGAAGATACTATTTTGTCAAGCTGGACAAGATCCTGCATGATGCCAAGAGACATGAGTTGTAGGGAGTGGGTACCACAGAGCCTAACACTGCTCTCCATTTGTCACTGTGGGAACCACCAGGAAAGGCCACCACTGGAAAAATATCACCAGAACAAAGCCTGCAAAATTGTGGCTCCCCTTGCTCAGGAGTGCAGAGAACATGCTGCTGGATATAAAGAGAAAATAAATATTATTTTAAATTGGAGCCATCATTCTTCTCACAAAACCTTTGTCTGAGACGTGTGTGCATTTTCCTTTGGAGGAATGCAGCCATATCCTTCCTAAAATTTTCCTGCATAAAAGGAAGGTATAATATGCAATACAGCAGGTTGAAGACATATGGAAGATATTAACTACATTCTGCTTATGTAGATGGTGTTGGTTTAACCATCTTTATTCACAATAATTAACTGTTGCATTGCAATTGTCTTTAGCACCAAATAAAAGTTGTTCTGTACTTCTTTATTGACGTATTTTTAAGCCACTCAGTGCTTAATACAAGTTTGTAACCTGCAGGCTCAGATCTTGTGGAGACTCATACACATGAATTATTCATAAACTAAGGAACCGTTGCTATTAACATAAGTAAAACTACTTGAAAAAGAAAAGTAGCTCACGCTACAATTTTGTTCAGGAATTGACCTTAATTCCTCTTCAGATCTAGACTGCCTTATTAGGAAGCTTTCTTGTCTGTTGCTTTACTCATTTCATATAGGTAGGAAACCGATAAAAGAGGTCTCCAAGCTCTATAAATCTTGTAAGTTAGACTGAACTTTCATGATGGCTGTAATACTGTGGACAGTATCTCAAACCAAAGGGTTCCCCTGCCTCCCCCACTGCCCCAACATGTAATACTTTGTGTGTGACAGTGAGGAGGTAGACAAGATGACTCAAATGCATTAATGTTTACAAGACAGGTCTGTGAAGCCTTAAATCAGTGAGGCTCAGCAATCATCCAGTGCATTTGAACTTGTTGTGAAAAAGCAAATTCCTGATAATTCTTTGATTTCTCTTAAACAGAGAGAAAGCAGAGAATATTTTAAAGAGCAGTGAAACAGAACTCAGCTGTCACATTCACAAAGTGCCATACATTCATCTTGCTGTTAAGAACTGTAAGACAAAAATCTTGTAAGAGCAAAGCTTTCCCTGCATACAAAGTAAACAGTGAAATATCAACCGGATTACCTGTCATATCAGGAATGTATCACTGATTTTTCAGGGTGTTCAGAAATTTTATTCTGGAAAACCTTCACCAATTTCTCTGGATTCAAGTTGTAGTAGAAGTAATTGTAAAGAATTGTAGCCTAAGGTCCCTTTTACTTACTATATGCCAGAAAAATTTAGAAAAAGGGCACCTCTTACAAAGCTAAAAATTTGGCAGTTGCAGTTGTGACTTTAACATTTTGAAGTAAAAAATAAGCCAAAATAATTCTGAAGCTTTTTTGCTTTGTTTTGAGTCATCTACCATCCTCTTACCATGTGAGGTGGCTGTAGCACTGCAGAGCAAGACTCACTGCAGTCACAGGTTGCAGCATGAACACGCACTCCCTGCTCTCAGAACTGGCAGTTCATTAGCAGCCAGTTTATCAACCTTACCACAGGCTGTGAGCCCTCTGAATATTTCATTATCTCCTCCCCTTAAGAGCACAAAACCCATATTTTTTTCCACACAAGCAACAGACCATGGGATTCAAGGAAAGAAAAGTAAATTTTGGACTTTGATCAGTGTCTTTGATGCAGTTTAAGAAATTTCACAGATTGAGATGCATTTCTGCACTTCCAATCCAAAACTCCCTCAGTTTCAGACAGGGAAGAGTATTCCTCACTATCCCCTCTGTCTGTTGCCCCTCAGCTGAGGACACATTTTCAATGCAGAAAGTGCAGAATGGCCAAGCTCTCCATCACTCTGGGCATGTGTGATTTTGCATTTTCACTCAGGCTGTGTGGGTGAAGCAGTGTCTTTATCATCTCCTTCAGATTAAGAAAACCACATTATTTTTTTCTCTGTGTTGTCTCAGGAAGCACTTGTAAACATTGCAGGACACAGGAATGCAGCCTGGTTTTCTTCTGTATCTTATCAAAATGTCCTGGCCACTAAGCTCTGACAACAGCCCCACTGCCACTGCCTGTCCTGAATCCCTGGCCATGTGTCTGTCTGGCTCAGCAGGATGGATGGAGGGGGCAAGTCTTCCCCTGCACACACTGTTTCATGTCAACATCTTCATTTTCTGGAAGCAGCATTTCCTCCAGGTTTAGCAGGCCTTATTGACTACTAACACCCAGCAAACCCTGCTAAACATATCTTTCCTTTCTTTATTATAAAGTTTTGATTAAGGATTTAGGAATGCAAATTTGGAAAGATATTTAAAAGAAAACATAAACAATTTACACAGAGATGAGTCTTTCTTAACATATTCTAAGGTAGCTAAGCCAAACCATTGCTCCTTAGATGCTGATGGATCTGGATAAACAAGAAAGCAGTTTTCCAGTGTTACCAGGAGCTCACATTGCTTTTTCAGCTCTTCAGGACTATTTCTTCCTCCATAGCACACACCTGACTTGGTTCAAAGCAAAGGCACCTCTGAGATGTCTTAATAACATTTTAGAGTAAGAGTTTCTTTCTCTTAATTCACATGGCTCGAAAATAATTATGCGTCCAAAGTTAATCACAATTCTGTGCTTGTGTCCTGCAGTACCTGTGCCTGGTACAGTACACAGTACCTGTGTCTCAGGTTCTAGTACAGATTCACTGCCTTTTTTCAATACTGTTAGGAGGGTATAGAATTAACCTAGCCTTGGCCATTTCTCATTTAAGTTAACTAGTATCATTTTAAGCTTTTCTAGGATCATACCAAAACCCAGCCTTTGGAGCCTGGATCCCAAAGGAAAGAAGGTGTCCATGGGGAAACCCTGATTCAGGCACCAAATCACTTATGATGATGGATGTACTTTCTCCATCAGCTCAAAGGCATTTTATCGTGTGCTATAAATGCATCCTCAACACCCAGTTCAGCTCTCTGGGAATGTATTGCTGGAGCCAGATAAGTCTGATGGTTAAGGAAGCACAGAACTTGCAGCCAGGACTTACAGGTCCCTGGTACCTTGCTATCAGTTTGCTCTCTGCTTTTCTAGTGCAAAGCTGACCTCTTGAAGCTTCCTTCTCCCTTTGTACTACACTCCCCTGTACTTCAGTTAGTGCAGCTGCATGACAAGGAACAAGAGGGGCAGCCTTGCAAAGCATGAACCTTGAATAAATAAACTGCAAGGAGAGAAACGAATCCTGACTGACTTCTTGCATCTCCTGACGAAAGCCGTAAATCCCGGCAGCCCGTGTGTCTCACAGCTCCAGAGGGATTAGCGTGGTGTTTACCTGCTCTTTCCCAGGCTGAGCAAACGTTTGATCTTGCTAATGTGTACACGAGTTTTTGACAGTTGCCATAGCACAACAGGAACCCTCCCTTCTCTCCTGTTGTTTGTGACCTTTGAGGACTAACCAGCCGAGCTTTCTGACAGCATCAGAAATGCAGCTCATTTTAAATTAACTTCCAGGGCAAAAAGAGCTGCTTTCAAAGGTTCGGTCACTGACTGAGTCGGATATTTCTCCATCAGCAAGCATCAGATGCCTTTTAGAGGAGGAAAGGGCTTTTCTTCTCCCAGAAAGCTGGCTGGCTTCTGGGGATTTTTATGGAGGAAGAATCAGAAAGGTGGTACTGCCGTTCCTACACCTTCACTGGAGAAACAGGGAAATGCTTCCCTCTCCCATGGGAATCCATTTGGGTACTGTCGACTATTATTTCATGCATGGTATTTAATGCTTGTCTCCTCAAAGAGACTAATGTTCCATTGTGTCCCTGGGAACTTTGTGTAAAGTGATATTTCACCACAATAAAAGCAAGGTGCTGCCAAGAACATGCAGTGGGGGTTGCAGAACAAAGTTGGGAAAGTTTCCTGGCATATCACAGTTAAAATAAGGGTAGACCTACAGTACCAACTATGCTCTGTGTGTATCACAGCAAGGGCTGATGTCTGCAAAATACTTCTTTTTCTTGATATTACCTTCACTATGCTTTCATATACTTGAATAGGCATATATTAAATAGGATTTATATGGATTAGGGGTCAGATCTGATACCAGCTGATGTGATGGTTCAGCAGTGAGTCATGTACCACGACTGAATGCCCTCCCCTGCTCCACACCATCAAGGGTCCAGTGTCTGGATAGCACATTCCCTAAGTGAGAGCAGGTAGAAGCTTGGACAGCCCTCTGGGATTGTGTGGTGAGAGGTGAGTACTGCTTCACACACAGGTGCTGGCATGTCCAGTGTCATAAAATTAAAGCTAAGAAATAAAAAAGGCCTTTGCTACCATTTTCACTCTTTGTGAAATGCCGATCATAAAAAACAAATAAGAAAAAAAAAGAAAATAAAAACATCTCCATCTACAAGTTTCAGTAAACTGTGTGTGCTGTCATTTAAATAAAAGCTGCAAGAGGAAACAGATGAGCAGAATATACTGCTTTTCCAGCAGTAGCACCCTATGTCTTTAATGGCTCCACTTATCTCAATCTTATTTTGGCTTGGCACTGTTGTGAAATGTCAAACACTAGTATTAGCATTTTAAATTTATCAGCTTCTGAGGACTATCTGCTGAAATAAACAACCCATCCAGAGTGGCAACATTAAAAGCATTGATGGAGCCTCAAATAAAATTGGTGGGTGCTTTGTGGTGCTAAATTAAATAACAACAGAAAAATTAATGCTGTAGATGCCATGCCCTATGCAAGCAAACTGAATTCCCACAGCCTCGTTTCTGGTCATAAAAGTCAGTGAAAAGAAAACAACAAGGTAAGTCCTATTTCAGGTCACACCTTAAAGTCATGTCCTGGCTTAACCTCTTGATCCTCATTAAATTCCTGGTATACGTTTTCTTAATTTGGGAGTGGAAGAAAAAGGAGGAGTGACAGAGACCAGAAGTGTTTTCAGTCTTTAATTTACCTACTTACATCGTTGCTGCTTTTCCCTGGGCTTGCACAATGAGGTTAAAAGCCTAAACAAGGAGGAAGCCAGATACTTTGTTATCCTGTGACTTCTCTAGAAGTGAGAGTGAGAGGTGAGGTGAGGTGAGAGGTGAGATGGAGAGGCTTTGCTGAGCATTGATCAATGTCCTTGGTGAGTTGGAGAGTAAAACCTCTATTGCACTTTTATTTTTGAAATTATACTTTTAATCATCATTTATATATATTTTTTCAATCGCACTGGAAGTGCATGCAGAGAAATTTCATGTTACAAAGAAGTCATGCACTATAGTCACACAGGTAAAAGGAGAAGTAAGATTCCACCTTTTCTCCTGGACTCTTAGACCTCTACCTCTCTTCAAGGAATTGCCAGTCCTACCTAGCCACTGTATGCATGGCTATGTGCAGTCCATCTCACCTAGAATAACCAAGGGAATCCTATAAACACACTACTAAGCAGCAAGCACTTGAACTGCCCTAGCTGCCTTTTCACAAGCTGTCTGATCACTCCCTGGAGCCCTGATACCTAAAGGACTTAATTAACTATCTAAAAATGGCACAATGATTTTGCAAAAGATAGCTAGCAAGTTGTCACTACGTAAATCTGTTCACAATCTTACAGCTGGTTCAGTAAGACTGCTCTGGCTTCAAACTGAACCTGATCATTCTATCTGTTTTCTAGAGTGCTTGATTAAATTAGTTTCTTTTCTTATTTGTGAGACATTCACAAAGGACTCCTGTTTCTCCTCGGCCTGACTTTTGTCTAGGTGCCAGATAGCTTACACAAACTAACCTGCTTGTGAGCAGTTGATTTTGCCTGGCAAAGTAAGGTGCCTGGCCCCTCTCCAGAGTGCTGCCCAGAGCCCTCTCTCACAGGTCTCCTGTGACAAAGAGCAAACAGCACACCCAGGCTCATGTGCGTCCTGGCAGACAAGGGCCAGCCTCTCCTTTCATGACTGCAGAAAGAATTTGCCACTTGGCCCTTCCAGGGCTACATGGGCTGTGCCAGTGTGGCCATTATCAAAGCACAGCTTGTACTTGCCAAAAGGTTCTTCAGCTCATTCTAAAATTAACTACAAATGCAAAATTTGTCTGCCTTTTCCAGCTTTGCCTTTTGCCAGCCTAAGTTTTTCTTAAAGCTGACAGATCATATTCCCTCAGAGAAATCAGCCAAGAAACAGTTCTGGTATAGACAGGGTTAGAAAATTCATTTATGAACAGACATTCATAGCTTGGCTGGATTTAATGAAGTGACATGTCAAAACAATAAATATTAATAGAGCACAAAGTTTGATAGTAGAAGAAAGTTTTTCATTAGAAAATATTGGAAAGCTCTTGCAGAAAAAGGACTCCTCTTGAACTCTATCAAAGTCTGTGAGTGAGGTCTGTGCATGAATATGAATTTTAATTTATGGACTAAAGGGAGAAGATTGGTAGAGGATCTTGGAGATCCCAGTTATTGACCAGAGGGAAAAAAAAAAAAAAGGAGAGCAGAGAATAAGCAGAACTGGGAGAAAGAATGATTCTTGTAAAAGTCATCAGATAGAAGGTATGGTTAATGAGTCTCCATGTAGGAAACTAAGAGATACCAGTGAGAAACAACTGAAAAATTGATGTACAAGAAGTCCATGCAGTCCAGAAAATAAAATCTGGGGACTGGAACTACTGTGCAGAATCTAAAAATAAATACTGTGGAGAAAACTAAAACACAATCACACAGCAATCAAGATTTGATCTCTGAGATTGAAATAATAATGAGAAAAGAGAAATAAAGAGCAGACTGCTGTAATCTCTTCAGTAGTGGTGATGGCATAGAAAAAAAAAATCCTTAAGATTACTAGAACAGATACTAATTCTATAGGAAGATAAGTACTACAAATGACAATGGAAGGTTTTTAGTTCCCAGATATCAATTAAACATGAAAACCAGATATCTAGTTTGATAGCCATGACATTTCTTTGCAATTGAGAAAGACATTCCTAAACAAAGAAAGGTTTTGTGTCTGGTCTTGTTAAAACACAATGCTACCATGAAAGTGGTGGCTGCAGAAGCTAGTCTTGCCTCATGTGGGGTTAAATTAACTAGAAGGATCAACAAAAAGAGTCCATATTAAAGATTATTCCAGAAGGAAAATCTGTAGGATACAGGAAGTGCTAAAGAAGTCACAAGTGCTGAGGAATTCAGAAAATTGAATGAGTCTTGGGTGTTGGATATAAAAAAAGTGCTACTCAAATCTTCACATCAAGAAAGGGAGAAAATTTTGAAGAAGGATTCCAAAATTGTTTAGGTAAATAGCCACACAAAAATTGGGAATATGTAAAAACCTAAATACCAGGAAAAATGACCTTTTACAAAATTCAAAGCTACAAATACACTTATTCTAAAAGCTGAATCTGTATCTCTGTATAGCTATTCTGCAATGCCTACCCCTGTATTGTAAAAAATCTTTCACCCTTTCATCCCATAGATGGCAATTCTTAGACAGAGTTCATGTCCTCTTCCAGAGATGGTGCTGGGGCACACCTTTGTTCTCAGCTTGGCCCAGCTGTCTGTAACAAAATGTGTTAATGTGTCCTTCTCCACCAGCCAAAGGGAAGGAGGGCAACCAGAGGAGGTGTAGAACTCAGCCTAGCTCAGGTGGCACTAACTGGAACCATCCACATTCCCTTTTAAGTCCTTTCTCATCTTTGATCTCTTGCTGCCTTCTGGCTTTGCTGTGTAATGAGGATCCTACTGTTTTTAAATATTACAGGTTTCTGCTGCTCTTTCAACACTGCCCTGAAATTACTGAACAGAAGTACCATAGTTGCAATTTACACAAATGGTGGAAACACAAGTTAAAGACTGCATTTTCTTTCATTTTCACTCATTGTTTAATAATTCATATATACTCAAGATTTCAAATTACTTTCAAGTTCTATGACTAATAGGGTGTGGAGCTGCAATTTACTTACATGAATGTTTCATTATTTCCTTTCCAGTGAATTTGGGGAAGGTATCACAAAACCTCAATTCCTTAGCACTGCAAGAGGAATCCAGTGACTGAGCTGAAATTTGACTCTAATTTAATATGTAAATTCTGTCCCTCCACAAAAAGGAAAAGATTACATAGTAGTTTCACTTCATCATTACCTTCCATTTACCAGGAGTGTTTCAGATGGATTTGGAGAAGGTCCCAGTGCAAAGAAGAGTGAAATAGGGCATGTGAAACATCAATTATTGAAACATAATATTCATTACAATGGATGTAGTCACTAGGAATGGCTAATGTGCTCAGAGACACATGTTGGTCCTGATTTACAGATACTAACTGATGTACTGATATTTAGACAGAATAAGTACTGGGTATAAAAGAAGTGGTATTAAAAAAGCACCCACTTAGACTCAATAAAAAAAAGAAAAAGTAATGTGATGTATTAATATTTTATTCTCTGTCATTAGGGCTGTAAGGTTAAAAACCATCCCTTAGGTTTTATCCAAAAAGGCCCTATCATTTCTGTATTATAGCATCTTAAAATTTACAAACTTTAGAATATTTTGTTTCCCTCCTATTCCCTGCTCACTCCTAAGGCTTCCCTTCCCTGATTCCAAAGCTACCGGGGCTCTTGCTCTTGGAATGACCAGCTGAAACTCTTTCAGCTTGTGCCTACCCACAGCAACATTAGCCCAGCTCCCTACCTGGGCCAGGTAACTCCTGCTGAAGGGCTGTGGCTGCCAGAATTTGTTCTGTACATCTGCAAATCTCTACATGCACACTCACAACTCACAGCCACCCTTCACTGGCCGATGGCAAAGCTCCCTCTCTGCCCCAGCCCTTACCCAGGGACAAAACGCCCCGGATGGCAGCAGCCCACACAAAGTCTTATCTCCAGGGGCTCTAGGGAGATCAGCCACCACGAGTCAGCCTGGGAATGGCAATTCCTCAGAACTGTTGCAATGAAAAGCAACCTGGAGACCTGGGATATACAGCCCAGCCCCCGGGAGAGTTGCCTAAGAAGGGAGGGGATTGCCAGTGCTGTTTCTAAAGAACAGGTTGGACAAAAAACCAACAGAACTGGCAGAGCCAGAGATAAATAAGCCTGCCTTTGGGCAGGGGCAGGCATTCAAAGACATGGTACATTCTCCTCTGCTTTCTATCATCTGCCTGGGTAGATTGATTTTTGGCATATTTCTTAAGCCTCCTCTTTGTGCCCACACTAATTTGGATGAACCAGCAGAGAGGTGCTGGAACAGGAATCAGGACAAACAGGGCATTTTTTCTCCTTCAGTGCTGCCTCACTGTTTGACCTTGAGATTCTCACATCTTGCTGTGTTCGCCAAGACCATGCAGCCACAAATAAAGCTCATGGTAATTCATCTGCATCATAGAGCTAAGATTTTGGATGTTAAACAATGTGGAAAGAAATCTTTTTTTTTTTCTTCTTCTTTCATGAAAAGATTAATGATATGAAGCAAGAAGAAAATAAATTCTAACTTATGTTAAGAATTACTACAGC
Organism: Thryothorus ludovicianus; assembly: GCA_013397245.1. Taxonomy (NCBI): domain Eukaryota; kingdom Metazoa; phylum Chordata; class Aves; order Passeriformes; family Certhiidae; genus Thryothorus; species Thryothorus ludovicianus. The sequence continues at coordinate 338,447 of VZTB01018368.1, forward strand.
AGGATTTGAGGAACAGTCACAGAAATATATGTTTACACTGCATAAAATCAAACCGGGCTTTGCAACGCTTCTCATATTTTCTAATGGACACACCAATACATTGTCCCACATGTTCTACTTGTGTTGAAGTAACCTTCAAAAATATTCCTGAAATTGTGAGAAGACTCATGAGAAGTAGAGAACAATCACCATTTCAATTAAGTTCACCTGCAACTGCAGCTAAAATGTCTGAAAAGCAAATTTTCTGAACACTCATTTTTCCCAAGTGATGCCCAAGTAAGCACAAGTGATTTCAACACCTCCTTAGTTTGAATTCCTGAGTATTCAGAATATTCAGAGCAAGGAACATTGGTAGCGCAGTAACATTTTAAAGTGCTTGACTTTTCCCCATATTTATCATTATAAGGATGGAAATTCCTTTGAAAGTAATGCAATTCTCCATGGCCATTCATTCATGCAAACCATGGATCTGTCCTAGGCAATTCACTAGCAAGCCCCTACAAAAGTGAGATTAAAAAGTGTATTTATACTGTAATGTCATGTTATAAAGTTGGAACTTGGATTATTTTGAGTGAACATGTACTAGAAACAACGTCCTCTCCCACCTTGTACTGTTCATTTCTCAAAGAGATATTAAGTGGGAATAAAAATCATGACAAGCACTGTGATCAGTTCATCCCAAAATCCATTATTTAAATAAATTACCTTTTGTGTTGATCAGTAGCTCCAGCACTCATTTTTAGGAAGGCTGAAAGTCAGGGACAGAGTTACGTGTTTTATCAGCTGCGTTTCGTCACTCCAACCACATCAGAATTCAGGCTACAAAAAGACATGAGATAAAAGCAAAGGGTGAATGTAGAATACAGAACTGACACAAGCCTTCTGCATTTTCAAATGGTATGGAAACCTAAAATCCCTAAAATGTTTGTTTTCATCAAGATGTAAACAATATGAAGCTGTTTGGGTTATATCTTGGGTTTCACTCTTCATGAGGCCTAGATGATTGTAGATCCTGCTTCTTTTTATGCCCCCTTTATTCTGGTAAAATTAAATGATTCTTTAGTTAAACAAAAGAGACTCTCTGCCTTCAAAGTGCACTGTCATTTGTGTGTTTCAGAAATAGCAGATGTGATTTTTGAGCTCAAAATCAGAGCTGATAAGATATTGAAGCCCTGGTCACAATGTCATTAAAGTTATGTCTGTAACTGAACTTTTGTTGTTGCACATTAATCTTCAGACATGTTATTTTTAATGTGGAAGGACACAGTCCAAGTGAAACCTTGACAATGGAAAATTTATTCATTGTGTCATGAGTCCTCCCAAGGAATAAAGCACATAAATATTATAAAGACCCTACAGTTGCACTGAATCATCTATTTCTCCTCGATTAAAGTAAAGAATAACAAGAAAACCTGGGCAGTAATTATTATTAAACAATTACTTCCCATCCTATCTTCCGTAAATTTGCAGGTTTAAGAAATCAGCTATTTTCATTTCAAATTTCCAGTATACAACTTCTGAAATGCAAAAGCATCCGGATTTCAAAATTTTCATATTGTTAAACATTTGGATCAGTGTTCTAGGCTCTGATTTTTCCCCTAAGTCCTGGTGCTTATTCTACTGAACCTTGTTTTTGTTTTGGTATTTATAACAAGTTTGTTATGTGCAAATGGAAGTCCCCACTGATCGTTTTTGCATCTCTCTTTCCTTTGGTCCTTCATTCCTACATCAGAAACCTAGAAAAATATCCTTCTGAAATAGGAATAGAGATACAAATCTGATTTAATTTAGGTGTCAAAATTATGAAGTAGAATTATATGCCAGAAGATGTGTGATTTTCAGGTAATTTCTCTTCCCTGGAATGCTTCTGTCTCATTTAAAACATTAATTTAAAGCCTGAGGAGCCACAGCCCATCCTGCACTCAATATACTGGGCTGAAAATGAAATTCTTTGCTAACAAGGTGTGACAAACTCTTGCTCCCCGAAAACAATATATTGCTGATGCCTGCATATTTTGTAGCTTTAATCCAACAGCACATTGCTCTGCAGGCAAATGCTCCTATTTAAAGGAGGCAACTCAGGAGGGAATGTATTATTATTAAATATACATAGGAGCAAAGAAACATCCTGACTGTGTTTTTTCCAAGCACTTGTGCATAGGTATGATACTGTGATTGATGTTTCTATATCCATGCACTAATAGCCAAACAGATTTTCAAATTCACAGGAGCCATTGGAGAACATCCAATTCCCCTCCATTCACCCGGATGTCGTAAAAGCAGTTGAGTGATGGCTGATCCTGGGCTAGCTCTTAAGCTAAAGCAAGTTTGCTTATTATTGGTAATGGCATTCTCAGTAATAACAGGAGTTCTATTAAAAAGTGCTTGACCAAATAGACCAGATTTTCAGCAACGTGTAAATCTTTATTAAAATTCTCTTTTAGAGCATCATCAGTGCCTAGTAAAAGGTGTAGACCTACTTCCCTCAACTGAAGAAAACACATACCTGCTTTGTATCCACAAAAAGTGGAGTTTTCAGTGTTCTCTCATCTTACTGTATTGTTACTCAGCTGAAGAGAGGATTCAGTGTTTCCTCTGTAAGTAAACTCCCCTGGTGAGACTTGAGCCCACTTCTTACACCTTTCATAACAAAGACTGTTCAGTCTGTGCATCCTATTCTTTTCTTTGGCTTTCAAAGAGCAAAGCCTTTTTGATAGCAGTTTTCTGGGAAAGTAGGTAAGATTCATGGAGTGACCCACAGTGTGAATGTATCTGTAGACAATCACATGAAGGAGAAGAGAGACTTTCTTATACCAAACCACACTCCTTGATGTGCTCCTAATGAGCACAGGCACAGCCTTTGCTCCTGCCCCGCTTTCCAGTCATGGTGCATTTTGTGTTTCTGCATCTGGAGGAGCTGCCAGGATGCCCTGATCTGCCCCTGCAGCAGCAACAGGAGGTAGGTGCAGAGGAGGCAGCCTCAGGCATCCCTCTGCAGTTACTGCAGGCTAGAAAATCCTCCAGGTCATGGTATTGTGGGAAAGACCCCCTGATGTCGAAGTGTACATATGGCTCCCACAACTCAAAAGATGAATAAAATAAACCTTCTTTGATGGACAGTTTTATTCAGCTTCCTTCATCAAAGGCTAAAGATATAGCATGAAAACATAAGAAATTTATATCAAAGTAACAAGCTGAAAATCATCTTTCTTTAATGAGATGGATGTAGTTTGATTATGCTCAGTCATCATTTTCTAAACTTGATCTTAATTTCCCTCCATATATCAAGTTCCTACTATACAAAATCATATTTGCTTTCCTGCGTTCATCCCTGCTGTCAGCTTTCCAGGTTGCTTAGTAATTTACTGTTATCCTCCTGTGGGTGAATCACCCTTCATGCCAGAAATATATTTTGTGCCCTGGTTCACTTTACTGAACTGTGTTCTTCCAGAAAGTGACTAATGACCCCACTAAAACTAAGAAGTAGTTTAAGACCAGTAGAAAGTTTCCTGTGATAGAGAAATAACTTTAAGGTCCATGACAGCTTTGGAGGACTCTAGCAAATACAGTTTAAGAACCAAAACATTTGTGGAAAAACATATAACACAAATATTGTATCTCTTCAGTATCACTTGTACTCTCCTGGTATTTCTGGGAGAAATGCCAGCCAAAGGTGGCACATACACCAGCCACAACTGAGAGCAGGGTGCCAAGTGACTCCAGCTGGGACCAGCTCAAGAGCTGTAGCTCTTTTCACATACCCTGTGAATAAAAGACTGGCTTGGATCAGTTCAAACACCACTAGAAGACTTTGTGTAGGACTGACACTGCTGAAGAAAAATTCTGCTTTTCCCTTTTTACTTACTGCTGTAAAAGTTTCATGCTCTTGATGACCCTTTGGTGCACAATTCTCCTGGGCAAGGAGTGGCTGAGAGGCTCAGCTGCCATTTGGGTGTTGCTGAGGACCAGGTAAAATTCCCAAAGCAAGAGTCCCTGGGCCAGAATGATCCATGGTGGCTTGGGATTCATGTGCATCAAGCAATGAGTGAAGACCATTGCTCCAGTGATCTGTGTTGATGTAGTGCAGTCTGTTCCCTGGAGAAGAGCCTTCAGCCTGGAATGGATGGAGCAAGGAAGGGTTTTAACTGAGAAGTTAAAACTTACTCGTTCTGATGGGTAGAGATTCTAAAGCACTGGGCAAAGCTTTAGAGGGGATGTGGTGATAGTGGCTGCAGGAGTCATGAAACTCAGTCCTAAGCCTGCTGGCAAGGAAAAGGAGGTTTTCTCTGTAGACTTAAAATTCTTTGATACTGCAGAAAGCTGCACAGCCCAGGATCTGTTATTCAATCCACTTCAGTCCACTTTTCTGTTGAATCTCTGGCACTACTCAGACTCTTGCTGGAAGATTCCTATTATTGTGAAATACCCGAGACAATAAAGGAAATGGAAACTAGAGGAGTGGGAGAAATATCCTCAGATATGAAATACCAGAGGACAGCTCTCTTTTTCTAAAACTAAGTTTATTTTAGGGTATTTTTTGCACTTGACTTAGGCACAGATGAAATTTCTACAGATTTTATCTATTGCCTCTGCCACTGGTCATTGAACATGACAGTCTTTGTAGCTAAAAATAGCTCACATAGCATGGAAAAAGCCAAGCCTATGGCTCACGTGGATTGATGGAATTAGGCTGATGTCACATGCTGAGGAGCTCTCGTGACACTGGGCATCACCATCCTCCAGCTTTCACCCCAGCAGGCAAACAGTCAACACTCACTTCAGAGGCACCTGGAGAGCTGTTTGAAAGTCTTCTTCAAACAATAGTAAATTATTTTGTGCTACTGTGCCTTAAGCTCTTAAGGAGCTTTTTAAATGCTCAGAATATGCTTTTTTAAATGTCAGAATATAAAGCATAATCAGACAATCTCCATATAGAGAGGTGTGTTATAAATAGAGCTGTGCCAATGTGTTGATTCATAAGACTTTTTAACGGCTTTTATTTACAGTCAGAAGATAAACTATAGAATAGACATCATTGTGAGAAGACATTCTACAGCATTGTAAGTAGCCAAATCATTTCAAGGATGGTGTGCTCAAATCTCTATTAGCAGAGGATGATCTCGTTCCCTGAATCAGGAGCCTATAGAGAAAAAAAGAGAAACAACAATGTAAAGCTTCTTGGAAGCACTGGAATATCAATACAGTGCAATTATTATGAAATACAATGCACAGTGTGCTATAATGAACAAGCTGTCTTACTGTTTATCTCACTTAGAGCCTCCCTACAATAATGGTTTCTTGGTAAGATACATCTTCATAATCTTTATTACATTTGTTTTCTTATAAGGAATTTTCCTCTTTCCCGTTTAGCTATTCTTGGCATTTCTCCTTTAGGTACATGCATACAATGTCATATAAAAGAGCTCTGTGAGACATTTTTGTAACTGAAAATCAATGTATTGCACCTCGTCCTTCAGCTGCCCAGCTGTGGATCTGGTTCCACCTCAAACAATGGCTCATTCCGCAGCCAAAATTTATTTTCCTTTTTCTTCTGCAGTACTGTTCTCTCTATACTTTTTAGGTGCTGCATATGCTTTTTGAGCCCTGCCCTGGAGGAGCATGGCTTTCCAACCCTGAGGCTGCAGAGCAGAAGTGCTTTCTTATTCTGTCTCACTGCTTCCTCTTCTGTCCTGTTCCTTACTAAGTAAACAAAGCACTCCCAAAAGATGACGGTAGGAACTCAAATCCATAAAACTGGGAGCCAACAGACTTTCTAATGGAACATTTTTAATGGAACACTGTGGTCTCTCTCCTCCCTCCTCCCATCAACCTTCCCCTCCTCCCTAGGCAATACATTACCCATTGGGGTTTTTTTCTCCAATAAGTGATAATCACCTTCTTATCTTATCTAGCACTCCCCATGCTATTCCTGAGGCTCAAGCTGCCCAGCCACTCTCAGTGGTCTTAAATGATTTACACATCTAATTAATAACACAGAAGCTAGGATTTAGCTCTGGAGCTCACAGCTTCAAGTTTATATCCAAAGAAGTACTTGGGCTCCTGAAAGCTTATCTGCTTCTTTCAAATACAGAAATAGTTCTCATCAAAGATTATTCCCCAGCATTGTCATGCTATATGTTTACTGTGATAACAGGATGTGGAGGACAAAGATGAGAGCTAGAAGAAGGGTTCAGACAAAAGAAAATGTAAGTAAGGTCTCTGACATTTTGTCCCACGGTGGCTATGTTTTTACTCTCACTTTGATTATCTAGTTAGAATTAGCACTGGTAGAATTATTCATCTAGACTGTGTGGGGTCAGAAAACATCAAAAGTGAAGAATAATAAATAAGTACCTTGGTCTGGGAGTTCCTCACAGGTTTCTGTCTAATGGTAGAAAAGCTTTAGGACTTTCCAAGTTTATGAACCTTCACCAGTAGAAAATGTATATTTTTACAATACTAACATCAGAATTCCTTCTGTAAGTGACTCAACTTCCCTGTCAAAATTGCAGTGAGATAAAGAAAATGGTCTTCTGTAAATGGCTTTTTGGCATGTATAAAGGACTTCTATTTTCTTTTCCCTTTGACAACAAAACGTTCACAGTAGAATTAGAGAAACTTGTGAAGATCAATATTATTTATGAATAGGTGAAAAACAGTGATAGCAGAATAATATCCTTCTCTTTTTTAAATTTAAAAATTTAAAAGTTAGCTTCTCAGCCAACATGTCCATTGAAAATATTGTACAATTTCTCTTAAAAAGGCTGAATCTTTACGGTAATCATTCACTTTATTTGGGGTGTGCTGCAACAAGAATCTGGTTTGTATTTGCTGCATAAAACAGTGGACTTAATGACACAGAGAATTCTACCTAAAAATCCTTCAAAAAAGAAACCACAAAAAAGCACTAACCAAAACCCAAAACCAAAACAAAACAACAAGCTCTCCCCCTCAAACACACAAAAAACGACCATGAAAAAAAAACTTACAAAGCTTTGAAAAGCACATTTTGGGACATTAACTACAGAAACAGTTATTTGAAAATCACTATTTTTTCATTTTAAAAATCATTGCAAAAGATTACAGAGTCTTTTGATAGGGAAAAAAATGGGGTGGAAGGTACATAAAAGATTAATGATATAACCAGCAAACCTTTGTTAAAATACAAACTTTTAGGCCCAGTAAAGTCTCAACAACATCAAAGACTGGCCATAGGCACAGGGGCAGTGGGGCAGTTAAAATGCCTGCAGCCCCACAATAAAAATACCTCCAGTTAAGAACAGGGGAACTGTGCATTTTGAAGGACTGATGGGTGTGTCAGAAAAATATTGTTTACTTCTCTCCTAGAGCTAATGGCAAAACTGATACCAGCAAATAAATAATGTCATTTCTCAAAACAGACTGAATCAGCTCAGTGCTGGTTCTTCTACGAAGACCTCACTCCTGCTCAGCACTTTGTATTCAGCAGGAACGCCACGATGGCTGAGCAAAGCAGAACAGGGTAATGAAGTTGCCCTTTTCTCTGACAGGAAAGAAAAATCTTGTTGGAGTTTAAGGTTTCCTATTGCTTCCTTCTAGAGGCTGTGATATCTTCTTTAACAGCCTGGTACAGGTAAAATTAAAGCCCTGGAGATGAGAAGCATCTTTAGTTCAGTGTTTATTGTCAGCCTTTCATTCACCATGTGAGGCTGGCTAGTCAGCTCTCAAAAGGAAAGGCTCTGGGTGTCTTCTCACCTGCTTCCTCTTTAGGAAATCTCTATTGCGCCTTGCATTTTTCTAATAACTACTTGCTCCTAGTTTTCAAGGCCAGTAGCTGGTTCAAGTTCAAATACACTAAAATGAATAGTTTTGCCAGTGTGATTTCCCACAGCCTTATTTCCTACTACCTGATGTAACCTCAAGGGCAGGCTCTTGCCCCTCCCTTCTTTCCAGCATAATCCATCCTTAACAGTCCCTCTTTTTATGTCTTTCTCAGAGTGACACACTCATCCACTGTTCCATCAAAGTCCCCATCTCCCCAAACACCAGCGTGGCAAAAGCCAGTTTATGCCATGCCCTGGTGTGAGTTTTGCATGGGCCACTTCAGTGATACATGGTGATAATTATGGGCATCCAAGGGGGCAGATTGCTGCACTGGGCACAGCCCAGAATCCCAGCCCAGCTCTCCTCCATGTGCCAGCTGGATGTGCAGGAAGAGAGGAACCTGAGGCTTCTTGCCCTCTGACAACTGCCATGGACAGAGGGCAGAGGCGTTTTCATCCAATTCTTCTCCTTCAGGAATTAACCTAGGAGTGAGTTCTGGTTCAAACAGCCCATAGCAGGAATGTGGCAAAATTACCTGTGCAGCAACTGGTTACAATATTGTAATAAGAATGTCTGGGGTTAATAACCTACTGCAATGCATGGGGGAGGCACCAGCTTGTAGAGGGACTGGAGATTCTTGTTTAAGATTTCAGACAAAATAGCTGGTTTGACCTTTTTTGAAAGTGAAAGAATATTATCATGCTGCCAGATAGAAAAAAAAAAAAAATAGAATATATATTAAACCCAATATAGAATACACATAAAAAGAAGATAAAAAACTGAGAAATTATATGAAATAAAAACAAGGTAGTTTTACCATCATTGCATAAATTACTTAGTGGGAAAGTTTTATTTTGTGGCCTTTCTTGCAGCCAGTGATCTATTTGACCTAGATTGTTGTACTGTTCTCCAGTCTTCAGCTCACCTGTTCTCTGTCACCTGTTTGTCACACATGACACTTGGTCATTACAAAAATGCTTAGATAGGTGAGCGATTCCTTTTCCTGATTGGGGGTTCTTGGCAGCAGTAAAAGGCCCCAGTTCGAGCAAAGCTTGGACATTCAAATTTTGGGAAAAGTAAAATTGGCAAGCTGGCATCTACTATTTTAGTTTTGGTAAAAAAAATACTTCTACAAATAAGTAATTCTCTCATGCTTATATTTAGATTTTAATACATTTCTGATGTAAAGTTATTGGAAAAATAAGAGTCTACATTGTCACGTCAATAATTCACATGAAAAATACGTTTTTAAAGGGATATGTAGAACTTTTAAATCTTCTCAGGCTATTTAATTCAAAATTCCTGGATTTTCTAGATAAAAAACATTTTTTAAACAGCATTTAAGGCTTTCCATCTCTTTCAAAATGTTTTGATGTGTGCTGAATTTTTACATTATTCTAATTTCTTTCTCCTGAGACTCTAGAGTTCTATGTATGAATTAGGCAAAATAAACGTTAGCCTAAATGACAAAAAAATACTGTTCTTTGCTGTATCATTGTATTAAAAAAAACGCCAAATATATGACTGTTACTTCTGCTGGAAAATATAATTTGAAGTGTCTGAAGAGGAAAATGAACTTGTTTTCACCTCTGTTAATTATTTTGAAATATAAAAATATGGAAAAATTGCATGTTCTTGTATGTTCATTTCTGTTTTCAAATTAAGCATTTGAAAGCCTTGCTTGGGTTCAAGTTCCTGTTTTCTATGTACTACACAATCCCAATATAGCTGCTGCCTAAAAAATCCAGAGGGAAGACTGATGATGTAGATGGTGGGAGTGCATAATCCCATGAATGTCTCTTTCATTTCCCGGGTGAAATATCAGGCTTCACGGATCAGTAAATTATTACTGGGTTTTAATCCATCAAAGCAGCCCGAGTGTGAAAGCTGCAGCAGCGTGGGATGGTTGCAGGAGTGGGGATGCTGCAGGGGAGGGGGTGTCTTGCTCTGCCCTCAGTGCAGCAACAGCTCCTCCAGGAGCTGGCAAAGTGAGGAAGGCAAGGAGAGCTGGGGCTCCTGCCCCCCAAGCCCAGTGGCAGCAGAGCACCAGGGACACTTGAGCTTTTCAAACCCCTTTCCATGGCTAGCTGCACTCACTTCAGCCTTGCCAGCCCAGGTGTGAGTGGTGGGCTCTGAAACCCAAAGCATGTGTAGATCTCTGCTACTGGTACCATCTGGCAGAAAACCAAAGAGGCAAAGAAGGGCAACCCCTTCTACCAGCTGTCGCTTGTGCGTGTGATGCTGAAAAGGCACTGCTGTGAACAGAGGGTACTGCATAACACTTGGTGCCATTTGGAGTGAATTTCTTCATTTTTCCCATTTTTTACCTCGTCTTTCAAACTATAAATTCTTTATCTCCCTTACTATCTGCCATCAGGTATCTACACAGACCCTAAGACAACTGGCTCCAAACATCCTCCTGTTTCGTCTCAGTCACCAGCACCCTGCCCTGCAGGTGCACACACGGCTGAACAGCCTCTCTGTCTTTATCTCTTCTCCCTCCACACCACAGAGATTAAATATTTGTGACCTGTTCAGGTAGTGAAGGATTTGTACATAGAAGTAGTTTAAAATGCAAAGCACACAGAAAACAAACTGCAAAAATACAAATTAATTTCAGATCCCAGGACACTATCTCGATACAAATTATAGCACAACATGGTTCTGCAACCTTTTCTGAGGTGGCTTCTTCAAACACCCGTGCTGTGTACAATCACTTATTAACATTTGGTGGAAGTCTGTAGGGTAACATGAAATTAAAAGTCACTCTGGCTGGTATGCACTGATGAGAAAAACTCATTTTGAATTTCAAATAAAGCTTGTAGGACTACGGAATACATATATAAGCAATTCCCATACTCGAAGGCATCTTCCAGGAAAGCAATTAACATTCCATCTCCTGTATTTTCACCACTGGAGAATTTGGGTGCTGACAACCATTGACATCTCCTTGCTTACTCCATTTCCCCTTGCACATCCAGCTCCCAAACATGAGTGCTGTTTCTCAGCTCCAGCCCTCTTATTAGTGATAATAACAATGCTTCAGTGAGAGCAATTACAAAGAAGCCTCTCGAGAGAACTGGCAGTCATTTCCCCTCGTGCTGAATATGTCAGGATCTGTGTCACCTACAATTTGACCAAAAAGTAATTTAAAAACTTCCCCACGGCAGTGTGTAACTCTGATTCTATCAATTAGCAGCCATCAGGACAGTGGCAGGAGGCTGCTCAGCAGGGCAGCCACAAACCAAATCTCCCATGGGCTGGCATCAGTGCTGGATGGGGGCTCTTAGAGTGCCTCTCTGTGGGAACCAGGGCTTGTCTCTGACTGCCCTGGAAGTTCAGAGACCCTGCTAGGGGGCTCAGAAATCTTGGAACAGAGCCCAAAACACCAGTGGTTTGGATTTTAGCCCATGGGAATGATTGCTAACCTTAAAAGAGGAATTACAGGTCACAAGAGTTTAAATAGAGTAATAATAAGTTTGTCACAGGGTGTAAAAGTAGTTTTTGGATTTTAGTACGGGGGGTAGGTATTCCTAGGATGGAGGAACCTCGTGGCTTTTTATGTTTCTTCCTTCTTCTTCACTTTCTCCCTTTCTGCTGTGACAGTGGCACGGGTGATTGGTTTACAGTAGAGACTGACTGTCTAACGTAGGGGATAGGTATTGGAAAGTAATTGTAAATAATGTACACATAGCTTTTAGTATAAAAGATAAACACTGCCTTTCAGGCAGAGAGAGTGCCTTCTGCCGTCCTGCCAGAAAGACCTTGGCAGGACAGAGAAAGAATGTTATAGATCAGAAAAAATAAACAACCTTGAGAATGAGACCCGAAGAGTTTCAGTTTCTTCTTTCATCTCAGGCTGAGGAAAAAGGACTTTATTAGCTAGGGAAAATTTCTGCAGAAGCAGCAAACCCGACACCTCCCAGCAGGACAAACATCCTGCCTGTGTGCTGCTGGGAGAAGGCAGACACACTTCCCACAGGTACTTTAGACACAGCATATTTCAAAGGATGGCATCCATCTCCCTCCCACACTGAAATTTTTGTGATCACTACACTCATAAAATTAAAATTATGCACCATGTTAGTAGAAAAGTATGAAATAACCCATACCTTGTTTTGAAAGATTCAACCAACTAAACTCAAAGCCTCCTATGTTAAGCAATGGAAATAGGGGCAGAGATCTTGCATCACGTCTCCAAAAAGGTGCTTTAATAAACCATACTATTTTCAGGTCAATGGAAAATCCTGAAAAAAATGTAATGTGGTACTGAATAACAATTAACTGGTGTCAGAAGGATCTTTACAAATAAATCAATTGAATGAATGATGAAAAATACAATTTCAGTTTGCTGAATAAATTTATACATATCAGTCCCATTTTTCCTGCATTGGATTCTTAAAAAGATCCCTGGAAATATTCTCAAAAATTTATTTCAGGAAGAAAAAAGATTTAGTTCTGAAATCCCAGACTGTATTACAGATTTATGGGCATACTTGACCAGAACACAGTTATTATTTTGAAAGTAAAATTAATCTTCTCCAGTATTTACCCTTCTTGTACTAGCAGGACCTTTCTTTGTCCTTCTCTTCTTTCCCTGCTCATACCACCAATCATTTTAATGAAGTTGCCAAGGTTTTCCCCCTTTCTTTCTCTAAACTTTACTGTGTGAGTGAGCTCACCCAAGATTAGATTAAGCACCAGAATATGTTTTAGTAAACAGAATTTACTCCCGACCTTCAGCTCCCCATCCACTGCTACAAACTAATCTTTCATTTCCCTTAAGGCAACATCTGAGGAAGAAGCCTCCGTATAAAAGAGTTACAACTCATTCAGACTCCAAGGGATAAGCTGTCAAAACAATGCATTGAACGGGGTACATCCAATAATACTCATGTCTATTCAAACCACATCAAGGTTTGTATTCTATGCCCTGCTCAAATGTCAGTTTTGAACCTTGTTTGCCCTTTCAAAAAGTAGAATTTAGGTATTTTAAGGAATTACCCAATAATGTTTTGGCTACACAGAAAATGCAATGGTAGAGGAACTCATAAATTTGAATAAGAGGCTTTCAGACATGTGGGAGATCCTTTATCACTCTCAGCAGAGCAAACAGCTTCCACTGAACTCTGTCTCCTTTTCATCGTAAAGACTATAAAAAAAGTCTACTTGGCCCATGTTTAACAACAAAGTTTTGGTCTTGTCCCTGTATCTCCACAAAGCTTTGCACTCTCTTTTATACACTACCACAATTAGGACAAATTTTCAAACAAACTGACCTGCAGCAAATAATAACATTTTTGTAAGCCAGAGTAGTTGCATTTTACCTGATTGTGTAGAATCCTAGCCACATTTACGTTGGAAAAGACCCTTGAGATTGAGTCAAATCATTAACACTCCACTGCCAAGTCCATCACTATAGAAAAGCCATACAAGAGCTTCACTCTGTGCTGTAACCCAAATTAATTGCTGAGGCCAAGACTTTGGCCCTAAGTTTAAATGAATCTATTGTCAATTCATACAAAATAATTGAGGAGGAGGACTCTTCCTTTAATTTTTCTTAAAACTCTATGCATTGAGGAATGCACAACACAGAGTGGAGAAATTATCATGGGAAAGGATGTTACCTCTTGTAAGTCAGGATAGAGCTAAATCCCAGGCTTCTGAAACCTTTAGTCAAAACTAAAGGTGCCAACAAAATAGAAGCCAGCCTCAAGACAGCTGCAGCCTCTGGTTATCAATAAGTTGTGCAGGCTGCCTCATCCCTGGGCCAGACAATGCTGTCTGTGCTCACAGAGCTCTGCAGGATCCTCAGAAACAGAACCTGAGCAGCAGCTCCGTGCCAGGACTGCAGACCTTGAGTCCCTGTAACAGGCCAGCACTCTTCACACTTTCAGCATCTGTCAGTTAAGGTGGAAAATCTGTTTCCTGCCACATCACCCTCCCTTCTCCTTGTTAAAAAACATTTTTTAACCCTGAAACTTTTATTTATTTATGCAAAAGAAAGGTGATCTCACTGAGCTGTAGAGTTCCTAGTTCATGTAATGATGTCCTGATGACTGCAACCTGTGAAAGTGCCTATACCTGTTTAATTTTAATAACATGAACAGCCCCACTGAAGATCATACTCAAGACATAATTTAAGTGCATTTGTTATTTCAGGGACAGCTATCACATCTGGAGCATGCACATTCATTTAAGCGAGAGTGTAATTTCTTCTGTGTGGTAGAGCAATGCATCTGGTGTGCCAATCTGCAAAAAAAAATTCTCACCTTTTTGAAGTGAGAATTTTCAGTTGACCTTGAAGTCTGATTTTTCAATATAAGCCCCAAATGGGTGTCAGAAAGTTATACCCCACTAGGTAGAAGAAACTAAATAGAAAGAACAGAAAACAACCATACTCCTTCTAGCATGATTAGCTTTGGTGACCCCACCAACCAGAGAGGTGTATCTGGAGACATTTTTCACACTCAGATGAATGCAGAGATTATAAATGTTCCTGTAGCCCCTAAAAAAATAGCCCATATAATTTAGAATAGGTTAGTTTGATTCAGTGGGTAAAAACACCTTTTTCTCCCTGTGTAATGCAATCACTTTTGGAGAGTGAAGTGCTATAGGGGACAAGTAAAAGAGTAAAAAGTAGCAGGAAGACAGTGGCTCCTCAACCATTGCATTATTGTGTATCGGCACAATTTGGTACTCTGTATAAGGTCTGAGAAACACTCAAACAAGATGCAGTGGTACCTTCTGTTGTCATAAACCTTTTCCCAGATGTACTCTATGTCATGGAAATATAGTTTGAGCCCTCTAAGTCAGTTTTTTCTCTAATAGGTGTAGAAACTGATGATTTTAGGCAATTTAAAAACTGAAAGACTAAGATTACTGCATCTGCTAGACACTGTTATTGTCCTATTTTCCATCCTCAGAGCTATTTCCAATTTCATATAATCATTCAACTTTTATGACTCTAATGTCATTGCAGAAGTAACACACTGCAATTTTCTAATATATTGTTTGTAGCTACATGAAATAAGCAGAAGCTAGGTTGTTATTTTCCTGTGTTGCTTCTGTTACTCCTTTCCTTTATGAATTGTTTGTAAACTTGTGCAACAACCCCACTGTACATTACTCAGTCGCATTCCAAAAACCAGTGCTGGGTTAGTTAAGGATACTACAGGCTTACAAATGTTAGCCATAGAAAACAGCCAATAAACACAGACATTACCTCTGCCATAGAGATTTCATGCTCTACTAATACATGTTTCACTAAAGCTCCAGGCTAAAACATCTCATCATAAGTTCCAGATTTTGGTGAAATTCTATGTTAATGTCAAACCTCTGATGTCCTGTGTTCCACTGCTTGAAGACTTTGCCTTCTGCAATCTTTATGCCCATTCTTTGAGGCTTTTCCTAAAACCTTTGATGCTATCACGTGCTTCTCATCTGCTCTTACACTAGGATTTCCCTCACTTTTATTTTGCTCATGAGTGTCGTTTTGGAGAATTTCTGAATATTTCATTTAAAAATATTTCTCCAGACAGCCTAGAGAAAGATGCATGATGAGCACAGGATGAGAGTGTTAAGGAGATGCACAATACAGACAGCCTATGCCTTAATGAAACCAGTGTGCTTACACCAGAGGGGCAGAGATGCATGACAGAATTCCAGAGCCAGGTTCCTGAGTGTGTTAAGCATCCATTATGGGACCCTACCAGTGGGAGAATACTGAGATACTTGGATTTTGGTCTCACCAAGTATTGTCCTTCATATGATTTTAATACACCCATTTTCATCAGCGGCTACAACCCTCCTGTCTTCACTAAATCAAGCCTCTTGCTTTCACACAGCAGGTAACTTTGTGAACCTTATACCACCATCATGTACCTCACCTATGAACTTGGCAGAGAAAACACCCTGGTTTCCATCCTACTTAGTTATGAGTGATACTATATATCAATTTTTCAGCATATTCAAGGAGAAACTGGAAAATATCCTTAAATATTTTACATGATTATCTGATTTGTATGTGTCTGCACACTGTTTCAAGGCACATATTGCCTTCATGTGTAGGAAGAAGAATAAATGAGGTCTTGGTGGTATTATCATCTAGTAAGGCTTCAGCTAAA
Source organism: Thryothorus ludovicianus (assembly GCA_013397245.1). Taxonomy (NCBI): domain Eukaryota; kingdom Metazoa; phylum Chordata; class Aves; order Passeriformes; family Certhiidae; genus Thryothorus; species Thryothorus ludovicianus. Next base: position 354,376 of record VZTB01018368.1, read on the forward strand.
GAAAAAGAGTAATTAACTATCCAAAAAATATCATTAATAACCCTGGCCATAATTAACAAACTGAGAGCTCCTGGCACTCTTTACTTTCTTGTGTATACTCACTCAGGTTTTCTTTCAAGACATTAATTACCTTTCTGTGTTTTTTACTATTCAAAGATCCTCTGTTTTCCACAGGATTATCTCAAACAGAAGACCTAAATTCAAAGAACTAAGAAGAATTGAAAACAGAACAGTATGGGGAAAAAAACCCCACTACACTGTGCTGATGGCACTTTGAGACCATTAGCACATCATTTTGAAACTCAGCTAAACAATTAGCCAAACTTAAAGCATTAGCTATTTTTTTGATCATGGTTTTGTATTTTTGTTGATTTGTTTGTTGTTAAAATATACAATTTCTCAAGATGGAGAAAATATGGAGAGAGAAATTGTGAAGATGGAAACATAAAATAGTAGCTCAAGCAAGCAAGATGCAATGCATTCTACATAACATATATGATATTGTGGTCTGTGTGATGTGTCTGTGTGATTCTGAAAGAGTTTTGAGAGGATGAGGGACCACATTAGCCTGGGGAAAAAAGGCTGAGCTTAAGGTCAAACGTAAAATAATCATTTAGTGTATGTACACTTAGTGCAATCAGGCAGCTGCAATCTATCATTATATTAGAGCCCAGCCCTATTAGACATATGAGCAAACCAAAGGCAAAACATTGCTCACTGCATGAGCAGCCCTGCTGCATCCAAGGTGGCTTCTCCTCTTCAACCTGTCTCATCAACAAACTGAGTCAGCAGCTGGGAAAAAAGGGCCTTTCACCAGAAGGCAGAAATTTAAGTCTTGACAGTGGAAACAGAGAAAAAACAGAGTCCCATGTGTTCTGCCAGGGCATTTTCTAAATGTATAACCAGAATAAACAGCAAGATTCAGATTCTAAGCCTTCCACAAGCCAAGGCACAGGAGCACAAACTGCTCCCTTAGATCCACCATTAAGATGTCACAAAAAAAAAACCAAACAAGTATCTCAAGTCATTTTTCACATCTGCAAAACAATTGGCTGCGGATTAACTGGTTATAAAGAAAGTTCATACAGGAGCCCTCAACCCTGTTCATTTTTATGATATAGCCACTGAAGAAAGCGCCTTCTTGGTGTTCCTAGGAAGAGTGTGATGTTTTAAAATTCCCAAACCACAGTTTTTAGGGTTTTTTTATGCAAGCAGATCTTTATCTCACTGACAGTAAAGCTGAGTGACAAGGAGTCTTCCAGAAACAGAGTCTGGAGATCTTCTCCTAGGACCTCTGGTTATGAGAAGATGGTACAGAATGATACATTGTGCTGACTCAGATCAACAATTTGTTCAAAAAGTTCTTTGTCTCATTTAGCTTAGAGAATTTTGGAAATGAATGAAGTCAATGTGCACAAAGTTCACAGGGCATGCCAGCACAGGTCAGCACCTCAGTACGCACTCAGTACTGCAGCAATGGACTCATACAACTTCCAGAACAGAAATAGTTCCATGTGTGCCCCAACCAAGCATGGACAGGGAGAACAAGGTACCATTGACCATCAGTTTAGATGTGACCAGGACAGGGAACAAGGCTGTTCAAATGGAGAAACCCTTATGTTGCTATTGGCACTGCAAATTTGCATCTTGATTTTCTATAAAATACCTTTCCCACGCAGGCATACCCTTAGAGCAAAAAACACTTTAGAAGATTTGGTCAGCCATTGCTGAGAAAACTGTAGATGATTATTTTAGCATTGACACAGTCCACAGGCTGCAAGACTGTGTAATTGTCAGTGCTTCTGTTTTTAAACTTAGGATAATCCAGTAAAAACCAAATCAAACCAAAATAAAAAGCAAAACAGCAGCTATTACACTCTCATTATGGGCTGTTCACTGAAATTTACCTTCTCTGAACATTGTTTTTTTTAGAAATTCAGACAGGAGTGTACTAACCCTGCCCATGCCACTCCCTGGGTGATTTTGGCCACAGTATCAGCCAAGGATATATTACAAAACTGCCAAAAGTCCTGACCAAAGGGCAAAGTGTAGTCAGATGACAGGAGCAGTGGTGTGGGAACAGCCTGTGACTCAAGAGCCTTTTCCACAAAACACCTGAGCTACACGCAGCTATCATCCTCTGCAGGCTGCTCCCTCCTAGGGCAGACATATTCCCAGGAAAAGCAGCAGCAGTTAGCATGGAAGCCCAGGACCTGGGAAGTCCTGATGCAGTAAAAGAAGTATTATAAGACACACTTCATCTTGAAATAAAAGAGGCGTCACCAGCAAGCCACAGGGCAACAGAGAGGGGACACAGAAGGGCCAGTTAGAATACAGAAGTCTGTCATCCTGATGTTACAAGGAAACTGAGTTCCCTATGCAAAAGCATCTGGTGTCATTGGAGTCACAATAGCATGCATAAAGTGTCATCATGGAGCCATCAAACATGGCACATATCCTGTAGAGCACCAATTTCCTTCCAGATCAGCAGATGGACACCCCATGGGTTGATCCTCAGGCAGCTCAAAAGGTGCAGAAGCCTACATCTAAGCATCTGAACTTAGGTGGGCTTCAGGGTGACACACACAATTGTGGAGTGATTGTGTTGACGAGACCTCCACTGGCCGTGGGCACAGTTCAGGCTCATAGCACCTACATGGGGACACTTGGGAGGACACAACATTTTGTCCTTTGCTGAACCCCACTGGTACTGTTAGGTGAAAGGAATTCAGACACAGAATCAGTGCATATGGATACATAGTAGGTTATTAAAAATGTATTTATCATAGGATTTCAAACTCTCCTTAGTTTGAGGCTTACTGCAGGCACAATGGAGAAGCGGACAAAGACCAAGTAATGGTTTATCTCCTCAGATAACATGCCAAGTTTTGAAGATTTAAGGTGAAACACACAGCTCCTGATCAGAAAGAGCTAGTTTACCAAACTGCCTAAACAACATAGTACACCTTAAGGGGCCTTTGCAGAAATCAGATACTACTTCTGCTGGTTACATTCCAGCAGAGCACTGCGTGGACAAATAGCTCAAAGGAAACATTGTTCAGAAGAAGTGTTCAGTGCCTTCTACTAACCTCAGCTTCTTTAATGCAGTTAAGTGATATAGTGATTAAAGCCACTTGCAATATTTTAAGACTAAAAATATTTAAATAACTGTTTTCTCTATTTTACTATTATTCTTTTCCAGCCCTCATGCTCAGGAGAGCTCATACTTGACAAAAACTCATTGTTTCTGCTGGCTTTAAGAAAGCTGGCATCAGGCCCTACTTAAGGTGGAGCTGTCAGGGTCTCTGTGAGTGCCCTTGGTGACCACAGACCAAATGGCCACAATCTGCTCTACAAACAGTGCACTAAAGACCACCAACTTAGCAGTCTTCTGCTTGTAAGCAAAACAAAACCTCAGTGACTTCTCACAATGAAATAAAAACTTCCCACTGATTGTTTTTAAGCTAGATCTGGCCCCAGGAAGGAATGATCTAATCAACAGGAGTGAAAAAACCACCGGGAGGATGAAGTGGATTGCAGCTGTAGTGAGCATGGAGTTCCAGGCAGCATCCTGCTTCCAGCACAATAATGCTGCTGCAGTCTCTGGAAGGGCCCTGAAGATGCTCTCCCTCCACAGTACACACACATAAACACAGCCAGGAAAAGGGGCACAAGCTCTGTCAGGCCATCAGGAACAAGAGGCTGGGGGTCAGTTTCTTGTTACTATCTTGGGCAAAGTCATGCCAGGACTGGCTGCTCTGGGGGACCTGTGGGTGAGGTCAGCAGAGAGCACAGCCCAAGGGAAGCACAGCCACCAACCTGCCACCCAGGCTGGACCATTGACTGCCCATCAATAACTGGGATGTAGGGTGCCCTGGTACTTCTATCAAATAGGATCCCATCCAGGAAATCTGACATCATGCTGGAGTACAAACCAAAGTGCAGTAAAAGGAGATAATCAGGTGACTGCATAGAAAATCCCCTGACTGAACTGAATAAAAGCTGATACAGAAACTCCAGTGGTTACCCCTGTAACTGAGCTCTATGTGCATGAGGTCCTGCCTTGCCCTTAGCCATCAGATATGGCTCTTTCAGAAGCTGTTAACTGCTATTAAAAAAACAAACAAAAAAAACCAAAAAAAAAAAACCAAAACCAAAACAAACTGACACATTTTCACAGCAATATTTGCATTCATGTGTGTGCACTTTTCAACAGAGATGCTATCTGTCCTTGGAGGGTTCCTGCTTTAAACACTGGGACCAGAACACAACTGTTTTGTTTTTTTCTGTGAAAGAAAATTATAATTTTTCAGCATGGGGCTCTTCCTGAGGAGCAGGATGGTGGTGGAGGACTCCAAGTGCCCTGGCTCTGTGGCACGGTGCACAAGCTGGTTTGTGACAGGGCAGGGATAGCAGCCAGCTGTTCCCTGTGGGAGAGCAGGGAGCATCTGCTGTCCTCCCGGAACAGTGGAGACACAGGGAGAGCAGAGCCAGCCAGGGCCCCAGCTGGGGAGCCATCAGCACTGAGGGGAAAGCAAATGCCTCTCATCAGGCCCCAATTAGCACAAACGTGATTAGAGAGGCCACCTCCCCTGCAGGCTGCTGAATGCTCGGCCAAAGTGAGGGAGAGAGAGTGGGAAAGGAGGGAGAATGATAACAGAGGGGAGAGTTGAGAGGGAGAAGGGAGAGGAAAAGATGCACAGTGGACACGTGTGCTCTAAGATAAAATACCAGCCACATTATGTAGGTAAATGCATTTCAGCCTTTCCCAGCACCAAGCTTTAGTCCAATGACTGCCTGTAATCTGATACTCCTCACCTCAAGCCCACAGAGCTCCACTGAGCAACCCAGCTGTGTCTTGCTGGCAAAGAAAGCAAACCCTCGCTGCTAGAGAACACAGCCCCCGACCACTTCCATGGGCTTTGCTGTCATTTCTCATGTTGAGCTACAAAGAGCTCCATGCTGTGGGGGCAGGCTTCAAACCTGTGCAGTGTACCAGGGCTGCTGGTTAGACCATCAGCATGAAGCAGGACAAATATTGTTCATATAAATGGCATCCCAGTTTCCAATAGAAGGAAAATTTGGAATCATATGGAGGAAAATGCATCCTTCAGTGCTGGCTTTGGAGGGTGGTGAGCCCTGCCAGGAAGGTGAGGTAGGGCAAGATGTAGATCACAGCCTTCATAAGGAGCCTTCCAAGGGGTGAGCAGTAGTAGAGCTGTGTTTATACTCAGCTAGAAACACAAGACCCTCACTAGGTAACAGCTCTGCTAGAAGTGTCATTTAAAATTATGTTAAAAAAAAATTGAGTGTTCATTAAAAACATTGCCTATTATCTCTATTTCTTGTCTAGAAAAGGAAAGATTTTTTTTTCCTTGCTCTGTAGAGCAGTATGGAGTTCAAAGTTGATTTTGCCAGCTGATATGCTTACCTGTCATCAGGTCTTAAAATCCTTTAAAACATAAAAAGGCAACTTAGTGACCAATGCATGTCAGCCTTTTCAAAGAATTGTATAGAAGTATAAAAGGCAAAGCTCTGATGTTGAAGCTCAGAGATGCAACCTCACACTCTGATGTTTTATCCATTTACATATTCAATGTTAGTCATATGCCTAGACAATATTAACAAAACATAAGCCTCTAAAATAAGACAACAGCAAACTAATGTGAGCATATTTTCTACAGTACTTTTAAGCTTCTAAAACGGTTAAATAAATATTAAATTATATTTTACAATTCATTCACTTTAAATTATTTAAAAATAAAATATAATTAGTTAAGTAATAAGTTAAGCTCTTTACACTATCTCCTTTCAAAAGCCTTTGTAAAGGTTCACTGAGCATTGACATCTTTGACTAACTTGACAGGATGCAAGTTATTTTTATTTCTTGAGTGATTGTATCTCTGAACAAACATTGCCTGATGCTTCGTGTCCTTATCTCTGACTGAAGCCAGTGGGAACTGGAGCTGTTCATAGCTTCACTGATACATAGAAAGCTTTCATTCTTGCATGGAAACCTATGAGAACACAATTATTTTTCACCATCTTAGCCTGTTTCTTCACCTCTGCCATGCTCACATAATTTCAGTTGGCTGAAGCAGCAGTCTCAAGAAGGAACGAAAGAAAAGCCAGGAACATTGTGGTCTGGCAGATGACTTTGGTTTCTTAACAAGTCCGTGCAAGTGTCAAGTGATTCACAAATGGTTCAGCAAATGTTGTCTCTGCTGAAATCAGATAAGGGGCAGTTCCAGGCGCCACATGAAGACAGAACCAGTGCTGGGATTGCAGGGTTCTGGTGGATGCAGGGTCCTGCTCTTTTCCCTGGAGAGCTGCCCCTGTTCAACAAAATATGGTCTGGACTTTGCTCTTCCAGCCCCAGATGGGTTTAGCTCAGGAGAAGAGATGTGCTAATCCAGGAACTGCCCCACCTCCCCTCTCCATGAGCCAGGGCTGACTGTGCCTGGTGCTGAGGGCCAGCACCTTGCACAGGGGCACCAGGAAGCCCAAGAGGAGGCTCATCTCTTGTGTGACCCTGTGTTTCAGTGCCTGGTTGCACATGGCTTTCACCTTCAGCTCAGTCTGGACTGAATGCTCAACACTGCAAAATTGGATGGATCAAATTTGCTCTGTATTTGGGGCTGCTGGGAGAAACACACATAGTGCACAAGCCCCCAGATTAGAAAACTTAACAATTACAGTGTTTTGGAAATTTTTCCCTGGTAAACCAGAATGCTAATTTGAATTACCTGATTATCTGTTCATTCATTACATAGTACCAGCCTTAAACCAAAGGAACAAGGATTTCAACTAACTTTAATTCTATAACATACTGCACGACCTGAGTTTTTGTGTTAATCCTTATTTTCTTCCTTTTAATAAAATTTTTGACACAGATCCTGAACAGGAAAATAGCATAATCAAAAATTTTCACAGAATATTCTGTGTTGGAATGAACCCAAAAGAATCATTGATTCCAACTCTTAAGTGAATGACCCATGCTGGGATTGAACCCATGATTTTGGTGTTACTGGCACCATGTTCTAACCAGCTGAGCTAATCTCATGTGAAAGAGAAAAAACCCACAACAGTCTAATCATTAAAATATTTTAAAAGTGTTTTTTTTTTTAGGGCATAGGGTTTGGGGCTTTTCGGTGGGTTTAGCAGATGGGGTAATTGAAGCAATTTTCTAGGAGAAATTTAAAATACTATCTGCAGTTACCCTTTCAGAACAAGAAATTAGTTCTACTAGGCCTACATTACAGGCTCCCTCTAAGTTCAGCTAGTATTAAAACAATAGAGACTCACTATTCAAAGCCAAAGAACAATAAACTGAAATGACTTCTTTCTCCAGTGAAATTTCACTTTCAGTTGGGATAAATAATTACTTTGGACTGGAACTAAATAATATATCATATTTACTTGTATATCAGTTGACTTTAATATTGCTAGAATTTTTAATGCCTAACAATGTTGTAGGCAATTTAGAGACCAATTAAATAGACAAAACAGAAGCCTAAAATCTATATAGAAAAACTAAATGAATGGATCACATTAAGAATAGTAAATAAATAGGTGTTCAAAAATATATTATCAACTATTATTTTTTTTTGCCTTATTTGTCTTGCTCTGCCAAATCTTATTGGTCTTTATATAATCCTTTCCCACAACACTATTTTTAGGTCTAGGCCATAACCTGCTCTGGTCTCACAGCTGAGCCTGCTTGGAGAAAGAGTTTGGACGAGAGATCTGGACTAAAAAACCTGAATTGAACATGAATTTCCCTCTGATCCTGTGATCTGTGCTGGCTCCACTTACTCCCTTTGGAAGCATCCCTGTAGGCTCTGTCTACTCTGCCAAAATTGGTTCTGGGCTGACCCCAGTGCCCACTGGAGAGGGGCATACCATGTGGGTACCATGTGTGTACCCACACTACTCCTAGAGCCAACCTACACCCACCCCACACCTCCCTGCTCCAGACTCCTGTGTTACTTCTGAGACATAATTACCATCTGTGTGAGTGGCTGAGGGGTCATTTTGTCCAAACACCAAAAAAGTGAGGATTGTGCTTGTTCCACAGGATGAACTGTCTGTGCTGGAGACGACGTGTTGTGGGCCTGAGGGTGTAGGGTGAAGGAGACTGAGGGCAGAAGGAACCAGACCTTGGAGAGCCCTCTCCATGTATCCCTTTGGAATGGCTCTGGGGGTGGAATCTCTCTGAGCAGCACCTAGGGGACTTTCCTGTTCTGGAGAAGGGTGATAGGAGGCTTCAAAGCAAAGCCAATGAGGAAGCAAGTGCTCACCATTCCTCCCTCACACCAATCAGGTCACAACCCATCCCTTAGTTTAGTTCACCACCTTGCAACTCAGGCTCTAGTCAAGCCCAAATGATCTTGGCATCTGCTTCAGAAATCCAGGAAGCTTTTCCTCTTTTATATTTGTCTGTAAAAGTTATCTTAGAAAGACTTATATAGGTTAGTTTATAGAGAAGGTGCCATAAATAAGATGTCTGTACAAGCTATACTCGTCAAAAAAGAAAATAACAACAAACAGATAGACAAGCATTTTCTGACAGGTAAATTCCTGGATGGACACTGAATGGGATGAATGATTAAAACCTCCAAACATTTTCTTCTCAATGAATCAACTTTTTAAGCCAGAGTTTAGCATCTTGCTAGCCCCTGACTTAAAGTTTGCAGGCAGTGGACCTGTTCATGGAAGAGGTCTGGACTATTGTTTCCTAGAAAAACCTGCAAATAACTATGTGATCCTGTCCACAGCAGCTGCTGCATCAGCATGATACGATCTTACTGAATCTGTAATTTTGTTTACTGTAGCTGTTGAAACATAAACCTAATGAAGCTTGAATACTGGGCCTATGTTTATTTGTTTTATATAGCTTTGGAATTGATATAATTATACAGAACAGCTAAGCTATTTTACTCTCTTTACCCAAGATGTTATTTAATCTTCAAAGTCAATCAGATTAGAAAAAATCTGTTATAACTTTTGAGATAAATTCATGTACATAAAGAATTTGTAGTCAGGACATCGCAAGAGTATTGTGAATATTCTGTGGAATTATGTGGAGCTCAGGTGATGTTGGGGTGTATTTAGAAGGACTCTGAAATACAAAGGGCAAGACAAAGCTCGATTTCACCACATAAACAACTGTGTCAGACAACTCACTTGCAACACAGATGTTGCCCAGCTTAGTCAAAACACAACTCTATAGTGTAACAGAAACTTCCTCATCTCCCTAAACCAAAGCTGAAAATTATTGAATAGACTCAACTGAACTCACAATTAGCCTATGCATAGAACTGCTGCACGTCTTGGTGAATATCTAGAGAAAGTCAAACAGATAATTAATTAAATTCATAGTGAGGATTCAGAATTGTATCTGTGGGCTCAAATTTATTCTCTGATCTCAAAACTAAACCAGACGTGATTTGACAACATCTACACTATTTAACTCACTTTTTAGCCAAACAGGATAGTTGGGAATAGCCAAGAGCCTGTGCTGATGCCCAAAGGCAGGCTAAGGAGACAGTCTATCTATCTCCTCTGTACATACAGAGAGGGCAGGGTGCAGGCTCCCTTTTAAGCTTGGAAGATATTTGCCTTTTATGCCTGAACTGTACAAGAGTCCTTTAGAAAGTGACAGGACAAACCACCACACCTCCAGAGGTATAGTGACTGATGATTATTAAACGTAAACGTTTGTCCTTGACAGGGCAACTGTCTTGATAAATTAGTTCATTTTCCCATCTAAACTCTGAAAGGAGCTCTTGCATCAGCTAACTGAAGGAGACCTGAAAATACTTAGAAAGGGGAAGCAAAAAAGCTGCATTAATACATACAAGCACATTTATCAGTTTTCCTATATTTGCATATTTCTTGTGCTTAAACAGTAAAAAAACAATCACCCTTTGGAGTCTTTAGACAGCTTGTATTCCAACAGTCTTCTTTAATTATCACACATCCATCAAGAACTGAAGTACAAACCCACATCCTTAGGGATCTGGGAAAGATTCTAAGTGTTGAAAAATCATAGAAAACGACAAGGTATCTCAGCAATGAAAAGCACTGGCTCCTTCTGTGGAAAGGTGACATGCAGATTTCATTTGCCAATAACTCTGCTAGAGAGACCATGCAAGAGCTCTCCTGGCCCCAGATTAATACATAGGAAGCACAGATAAAACACTGGTCAGTTCTTCATAAGATTCCATAAGGACAGAGACTTAAATTTGCAATCATTTGATAAGAAAAAATTAACGACTTCTAGCTGTATCTTCAGAGAGACTGCAAGAAATCCTTGGGAAAGAAGCACCATGCTCTCATCCAATTTTTATTAAAACCTTAGACAGAAGATGACAGACTTCACATATTATACATAGCCATGCATTCCAAGTTCTGATACTGTGCTCCTTAGGTGATATTTCCAATGTTTTGGTGTTTGACAGATGGGTTTCTTTAAACATTAGGAGCTGTGTCCATCATAGTGTTGGACAAATTCATTCAGTTACATGTAAGAGAAGCTCTATGATGGGTATTCTCTCAAGAAAAATGTGACAAAATTTCTGTCTTAATAGGAACATTTTGAGTTTAGTGACTCACCACTTGTTGTAAAACATCTAATATGCTCTACAAAAAATGGATAAGACCAATAGGGAATGGGATTTTCTGCAGTGTCTGAATGGGGCAGTACTTGCATAAGCTGGTAGGATATTCAAAAGTCTGAAGACTGCTCTGAGTGTTGTTTGGTTCCTATGTATTAATATTTTCAAATATTAATACGTCCTGTTGTTTTATTTCTAAATTCAAGTCTGTATCATTGAAAATGAGACTGGGAGAGCTTATAACAGCATTGCAGCAAGTATGGTACAAGTGATGAAGTTTTCAGATACCATTCTCGGATTTGAACATACATGTCCAGTGAACACCTTAAACAACATTGAAGGTGAGACTTTTTCAACCTTCCCTGTTTAAATCCTTCCACTTTGCAAGAGTAACTAAAAATTCATGAACTTCCTAGGTCCATGCACACTAATTTATAGAACTAATATTTTCTGACCATTACCTTCAGCAAATTTCAAATTAGACAAGCAAAATATAAATGTTTTCAGCAACAGAATCTGAGCAACAACGAACTACAGACCCACATTATAACTACTGGGTTGGGAAACAAGAAACCCAGTTTTAAAAGTTTGCTGCAAATCTGGGAGGGGGAGATTGTCTATCACACTTGCCAGGTGAGTACCCTAACTACCATGACATTAATTATATGTAACAGACAACAGGCAATTCTCTGTCAGAAGTTAAACCATCAGTGACCTTTCATATGCTTCCCAACCTGCCTGTGTGTGAATACACAGCCGAATTCACAGAACAGAGGTGTTCACTACATCTCTCACCAGCTTAGTTCCACGGATAGACATGTACTGCCTTGGCACAGCAGCAGAAAAAACTCTGCCCTGATTGTTTTAGGCATCTGTCAGGCAAGCAGACAGCAAAGAGGTGACACACAGATGCTGGAAGTTCTCTAAAACATCAGGGAAGGCTTTAAACTCTCTTGATGGGTTTTAGTTTTAGATTAGGTGAAAGGGCTTTTCTATGATCAAACCTAAATATACATGAGAGTAGGCTAGCAGAACTTTTAGAGAGGAAAACTGTGTGGATAAATATGCTGATGATTGCAGCAATGCTGCCTATAAAATTCATCTAGTATTTAAGAAGTGCCCTGACCCATTCCTGTGTTGGGTGAAGTGACTGTGTGTGAGCTTGGTTGGTTGGTAAAGGGTGTTGCAAGCACTGAGAGGCAGTTTTACAACTGCAAACTACAACTGGGCCTTTGGGGAACACTGTGTGAGCATTTATCCAACTCATACACAACAGAAGCATCAGTAAGAACCTTTTACTGAGTGTGAAGTTTATTTTAACACATGTAACATACGTTTGTTCATGAAGTATCTCAATTCAAACTTCAAGGAATCCCTTTTAGGATCAAACAGAGTTGTTCTGGGAGTTAACTTATGTATTTTCTTTACAACGTCATAGCTGTATTTTACTGTGAAAACTCTGGCTCTTTCCCTCCTTCCAAAATTACTCAGTGAATTTGATAAGACAGCATCATAAACATATCAGTCTTTTCATAAAAAATATTAAATCCCAATATTTTAACTCACACTTGAATATGTCAGGCATCAAATCAAGGTTGGATTTTTTTATTTTTACATTTTAGGCATGTGAGAGGTGTATGAAAAAAGGAATTAGTGTAGGCTCAGATGTACTGCAGGGACAAGAAAGCATGAAAAGGGAAAGAAGCATGTTATGGCTTGCACCTACCCATTGTTACTGCCTGGTGTAATGCATGTTGCATTTGTTCTCCCTTTCATCTCTTGTTTCCGCTGTGGTATTCCATCACTTTTGGTGTTTGTTCTAATAAGGGTCCCCATATGTTGCCATGAATCACTGTGATGTAAATTACACAGTCCTGTTGAGATCCATGATGGCTGTTCAACTTAAAAAGTGGTACACCTGGGGTGAATTTCCAAAATTCAACTAAAAACATGAAGCCTACTAATGACAATTGTGAGCAAGCAGCATTAACTTTAGGAGGAAGATGTTTTCTGATTAAGATGCCAAGCTGTTTAAGGAAGTAAAAACACAAAATCACAAGGGTGGAAAAGGATGCTAAGCAACATGGCAGTGGTGGTAGAGGCTAAAAGAAGACATACAAGTGATGTGTGTCTGCCTCTGCCATACAGTGCTCAAGCCTTGAGTCTTAAAATTCTGCCTGAAAATGTACAGGCATGCCTATATCTTCTATCGTGTGAATCTGAGAGAATTTGGACAGACATTGATTTCATGTTAAAAGATCTAAAATTTCCCCACTGGAGACAGCTGTTTGGAAATGGTTCATTTCTGTGTGGTGGCTGTTTAACATGCCCCCAGAGCAACTAACAGGACACGCAGTGGCACCACTCAGTGTCACAGATGAGGTGAATCACCCCTGGTGTGATTGCAACACCTGCACTCAGCACTGAGAGCTGCTGGGAGTAGAAACCTCGGTCCTGGGACACAGTTGTTCTGGTGGTCTCCAAAATGGGAGCATCCTATTTCTGTTAGAGCTTGAGCTCCCCTTTCTGTTTCCTCCTTGCCTTTACCTCCCACTGCCACCACTTCATTTTTGCCCTTTGACCATAAATCAGAGTGTCACTGACACTGGCAGGGGAATGGGAACAGCGACAGCAATGACCTAAGCTTTGCACACATTTTACTGCTTGATTGCAGTGCCGTTGTACCCGTCCTGTTTCTGGCTTTCCCCTGGCCCAGACTCCAGCTGTGCTCTGAAAACATCCCTTACTAATAAAACCTCAGTGAGAAGTGGGTTTTCTTACCCCATACAAAATTAAACTGCTTGGTGTCTTGTGGTAACTTTAAATGCCAGCTGACTCAAAGGTGTTTTGTAGAACTCTCCTTCTGTGGGAAAACTCTTTGTGTCATCTCAGGCTTAGTGTGTGCAGCACTTGCCTCTCCTGCCTTTGTCTAATGCACTGGTGCCAGAGGGAGACTGATGGCAACTGACAGGCTGAGGGATGGGTGCTGCTGCACCCATTTTTATTTCCATTTTATCTGCAAGCCTGTTCTGGGACAGGGGCAAAGGTGGTTTGCTTGAGACTCTCATAATATACTCTCCCTCTGCTTCCAGAAGGAAGAAATGCAACGGCTCCCTTTTCTTGGAAAACCATAAGAGTGTATCCACAAATACAAGAGCTAATTCCAAGAAGTATAAACATATTTTGAATCATATTTTAAACTGAAATGCATTTAAGTTTTAAAATATGTGGCCTAAATGTATTTAAAATATCACTTAACTGTGCAGCTGCTATATTGATGTACTTTACTAAAGGGAGACAAGGGTTACAAAATTTTGTTGCTTGCAAGATTTTCTGACCCTGGAAAGACTCTCCTTCCCCTTAAATGTTGTTGTCATCACCCAGGATTCTCAGAAAAAAGTATCTCACATATCTGGAAAATCAGCTGGAAATTGTTGTTGCAATTTTTCATGAGAAATTTCGTGTAACATGCACTCCATGGAAAATGAAAATACATCTACTTTTGTCAGTGAGACGAGGCTGAAACTGGCTGAAAAATGAAAATATTCCATCAAAAGTCTTTCAGGCATGCCTTTAAAGCCAAGGACATTTTAAGAGAAAGGAAAATACACCAAATTTCTTAATGTTTGAAAACCTTTTTTTTCCATCAAAACCAATGTTTTTAAATTGGCTTTGTATATCAACTCTAAACACAAAGCTATTGTCCACTGAGAAAAACTATATAATATTGCAGGGAGTAAATGAACAGCTTTGATAAAGAAATGAATTGTAGTTGTTTAATAAGACCCCTTTTACTGATACTTGTATGTGTTCATTTTTCTTATTATTTCAAATGACAGCAAAAAAAAGATAATTTTTTTTTGTAAGTTCTTTAAGCTTCTACCAGACACTAGAATTTGGAACAAATACAAATTAAAATGCATGGAGAAATGTGAATATGTGTTATTACATTATTCAGTGCCATAGAACTCCAAGGAAAATGCTGAAGGAAAAAATTAAGGCAGATTTGTCAATACAAGAATGAAACTTTAGTATCTCATTACTAAATTCATTATGTCTATCAGCTTATTTTTCAGATTAATTGTCAGAAGACATCAGCCTTCTCTTATATGCCCAGCATCTCATGAAGCATTTAAATATGTAATGATATTAACTACACTCCTACACATCTGTGTATGAACTGCTTTAACAAGAAAGAATTCTCTAGTAATTAACTGTGCTTGAACTTTAATTATTGTCTCTCAGTTTTCAAGAATATTGTTTTTTAGGTAAGTTACGTGAACCAGCTCTACCTGTATACCTGTAAAAGAAATTAAAAAAAGTTCTTTCTCAAAAAGCTGCACCCATTGTACATATCAACAAGAATTTCACCCTAAGCGATCTCAAGGTATGTCACAAATTTCAGTCATAATTCAGACAAGCATCCTATCTGGGATCCTTGGTGTGAACAGGCAGTTGTATGTGTTGTGGGGCTTCTGGAGTTCCCATCTACATGTCTAGAAACAAAGATGATGTAAAATTAAAGGGAAAACCAGCAGTGGAACCACACTGGCAAGAGAATATTTCTGTTTTGTGTGTTTCTAAGAATGTCTTCACTGAAGAGGTCGCCCAAAATCTTACTCCAGGGTTGCTCATAACCCTTCTCTTGTCACAGTGAGAACCTTGGTGGTAGCAAAGTGGTGTACCCTGAAACTTCATAACAAAGACAGGGATGCTCATCTCTTCATTTCTAAACTTCTAGCTATTGGTGATTGTGATTGTTAGCAATTTAGTGATTGTAAAGATGAAATATGAACCAAACACCATAAAAGCATTCTAGTATTCCCTCAGAAATAACAGACAAACGAAAACTAAACCAAACCAATAAAAAATACACATGAAAAAACTGGCAAATATAAACTTGCTTTTTTTTTCCTGTATTAGAACAAAAGTTATCTACAATTCAGCTATTACAGTGCATCTCACATGAGATCACGAGTTGGACTGCCCCAGGTGATTACCGTGATTACCTAATGACTTACAAGTCTAATTTTGGTGAGTTTACATTACAGCCAATGGCTCTGTCCTGCCTGTTCAGCATTACCAGCCCCGGATGGGAATTCTGCCCGATGTTTCTGAAGGCCAAAGATTTGCAACATGCAATTCAGACTAACGCCGTGCCACCGCACTTCACACTTTTTACACTTTTTACACTTTACACGCGCACAGCAGCAGCACAGCTGCGGGTCGGGGACAAACATGTCCCTGCTGCTGCCACTACCCTGGGAAGCGCAGGATGCCACCCGAACAGCTGGGGCACAGCTGGAGGCACAGCTGGAGCACAGTGGGGGGCACAGCTGGGGCACAGCTGGAGGCACAGCGGGGGGTATAGCTGGGGCACAGCGGGAGGCACAGCTGGGGGCATAGCTGGAGGGCACAGCTGGGGCACAGCTGGAGGGCACGGCGGAGGGCAGAGCTGGAGGGCACAGCTGGAGGCACAGCTGGAGGGTACAGCTGGAGGCACATCTGCGCTGCCTGCCCGGCGTGCCCGGACTCTGCTCTGCGGCTGTGCTCTGGAAGCCCGTCCCGTCCTTTCCCGATCATTCCAAGGTTTGGCGCCGGAGAGCAGCTCCCGGCACGGCGGGGCAGTGGAACCCGCGGGGAGAACGCACCGCGTAAGGAGCGAAAGGAGCGGGGCAAGGTGGTGCCCCGCGAAGGGGAAGATGCGCTGGAGTCTGTCTGCCGGGTCAGGCCCTCCAGCAGCCAAGCACCGGCCCGGACAGGAGGTTTGTGAGGGGAGCAAAGCCCCGAGAGCCGCGCCGTCGGAGCGGGCGCCCCGCGCCCACCGCAGCGCCCTGCCCCGCAGCCCCGACCGCCCCGGCGCCGCGGGAGGTGGTGGGGCCGCACCGTGTCCCCCCAGGGCGGCTGCTGCCGGCTTCCCTGCCTCCCTCCCTCCCTCCCTCGCTTCCTGCCGGCCGGGATTGGCTGTGCCTGCCGGCGGGCGGGCGGGACACGCGGCGCCCCGACGGTGCGGGGAGCGGGGAGCGCGGCCCTGGGAGCGCGCCGCCGCCGCCTGGGCTGTCCTACGCTGCCATTTCCCTTTATTCCCCTTTTTT
>VZTB01018368.1:371150-465298 GCA_013397245.1 Thryothorus ludovicianus
GACTGGAAGCAGGATCCGCGTCCCTGAAATTGCTATGCCAGCTGAACTCTCCCGGGCCGTGGGAATGCACGCCATCTCCGACCTCCACTCCTCCCTCCCCCTGCGGCTCCTCAACAAGGGGCCCGAGTACCTCCGCAGGCAGCTGGAGGCCAGCAAGCCGGGCAGGAAAAGTGCCGTGGAGAGACTGGCCGCCGATAAGGCCAAATACGTAAAGAGCCAGCAGGTCATCAGCACCAGGCAGGATCCCGTCATCGCGCTCAGCTCAGCCTCAGAGAGCGGCAGCGAGACCTGCTCCGTGGAGAGCAAAGCAGCCAGCTGGGGCACCGCCGCCGGCACGAAGCCTCTGGAGCTGGGCAAGGCGGTGAGCTCCGGCCGAGCCCCCCTGGAGCTGGGCAAGGCGGTGAACGCCGGCCGAGCCCCCCTGGAGCTGGGCAAGGCGGTGAGCTCCAGCCGAGCCCCCCTGGAGCTGGATAAGGCGGTGAGCTCCGGCCGAGCCCCCCTGCAGCACGGCCCCCCCATCGCCAGGCGCAGCACCAGGAGGCAGATGCGGCCGGATTCCCTGGTGATCTATCGTCAGAAATGTGAGCTTGGGAGAGGTCAAAGCCAGGACAGCTCACGGGGCAACTTGGTGAGGAGGATCTTCCATGGGTCCATAAAGGAGAAGCAGTTGGCTTCCCCTGAGTTGCCCAGAGTCATGGAGGACATCGCAGCCACCAAGAGCAATGAGCCTCTCTCAGCAAAAGATGGTGACCGTGAGCCAGGCGACCAAGAAGCGGTGCAGAGTATCCCTGTGAGCACTGAAGGGGCAGGGGTATGTACAAAACAGCATGAGAGACCCTCAAAACTGAGTACACCTCCTCAAGAGGTCAAGGAGGTGAAGAGGAGAGGTCTCCATCGCTCCCAGTCAGACATCAGCTCTCGCTACTCCAAGTCCTTCGCTGATAGTGACACGTTTTTCAAGTACTGTGGCCTGGAGCAGGAGGTCATTGAGGATCTTGGGATAGAGAACTTCTCCGTGGTGTCTGACAATGTCTCCTTCAAGATCCGCAGCATCAGCGTGGCAGTGTCGGAGAGTGAGTTCACGAGGCACAGCGGCGATGAGGGGCTGCTGGAGGACGAGCTCACAGAGCAGGTGCCCAGCAGCACCTCCGTCATTGAGCGCAACGCTCGGATAATCAAATGGTTGTACACGTGTAAGAAAGCCAAGGAGACCAGCAAGGTGATCCAGGAACTGGCGTGATGGCTTCACTCAGCATGCCTGGAGCCTGCTGAACTCAAGGTGTGTGCAAAGTCTCGCCCTGGCAATTTGTGTTTCTTTTACCTTTTTAGAGAGCGATTGACCATGAGAACATGTTTTATATTAGTCTTTTCAGGAAGGGCTGAAGGAAAATGTATATTGTTTACCACACGTCCCAAGTGTGGCATTTTTTGCAAAGCAGAAATCCTTGTTGTTAAAAAAAACAAAATACAAACAAGTAAATGCTTGCAGCTTGCCAGGTTTAGATCAGACCCCCCCTTAGGAAATTAAAGAGTGAGTGTCTGTGAAGGATGCCTGCACTTTGCAGATTCCGGATTTGCAAATACCTTATTTCTTCTAATTTATGCTGTATTAAATGCTAGGGAAAACCTTAGAAAAATATTCAAGCTTTAGTTACAGTTATTTGGATAACAGAACAGTCTACTACTAATTAGAAGTACACTGTATTTATACCATACTGCTGAAATTATTACTCATCAGGAGTGCACTGTATTTACGCTACACTGCTACAATTTTCCCCTTTCCTTCGCTCTCTTTCCTTCCCCTTACACATAGGCATCCCCAAGTATCAGGAAAGCAAAACTGAATCAGTGCCCTGCTAGCAATCTTATTTCCTCCATGGCTTTCTCTTGGGATCATCAAAGTTTCTTCCAGATGATCTCGTAGCATTTCACAGAGTTCAGGTTTTCCTCTGCACTGTGTTTTGCTGTGTGGTGCTGGTAGTTGGAAATGGGTTGTGAAGTTTGCCTTGGTCAGGGGGGTACTCCACTGTTTTAAGCTAAAAATAATTTACATTAAAGTGTGGATCTAGGCTTAGTAATCAGTTACTACATAGACAGAAGCAAAACAAATGTAGCTCTGGTAAAAGCCAATGTCCAGGATTTAATAAAAGCGGTGTTTATTTTGTGTATGAAAAAAAAACCAAAACTGAATTCATGGAGCCTGTAGTGTTGATAATCTATGAGATAAGAGGTTTTTTCCTTCCAGTACATAAAGCCCCTTGGATAACTACCTCAGCTTTACCATGAGATATTTAAAAATTGCATGAGTAGGCCTTGATATGAAGGATTACATGTATATTTTCTGACAGTTCGTAATTGGTGCATGAGAAGAACATCATATGATGTGGATACAGCTGTTGATAGAGCATGTGGGTCTTACAAATGTGGAGAATTGTAGTGCTGGAGCCTCATTCCTATGTGGATGTGAGGCTGTCACGGTAAATTCCTTTAATCCATACAAGCCAGAAATCCATTTACTTGAAACTGGTTTCAATTATGTGAAATTCAGTTCACCTTTAGAATTATAATTTTTCTCAAAACTGTATTTTCTTCCTGCAAGAGTGGGAAGATGGGGAGAGAGCCATTTTACAAAAACTTTTCAAGGCCATGCTGATAAGAATGTTCTCAGGTATCTGGCTGATGACTTAAAAGAAGTGTTGTTATGTAACAAATCCTTTCCCAAATAATCTTAGAGAGAAGAAAGGGCTCTCCTGAACTAATAATTTCTCCTTGCTCATCCTTCTGTGATAAAAGGCCAGGGAGATACACAAAACAAAATGAGGAAGGTGGTGGTTTTGTGAAGCTCATTGCAGCTGCCAGCCTTGCTAAACAAGAGGATGGAAGGCAGATTCCAGCAAGCATGAACCACGAAAGAAAAACAACCAAATAAAAGCCTGTTTGCTCCTGAATGCCCCTGGTGGGGGTAGGGTCCAGGTCCTCACCACAGTTGGCTCCAGAGGGAGCAGCTGGACCTTTCCCCATCCATTTTTGGGTGTCCAGTGCTGCAGCTGAGGCAGGAGATGCTGGTGAGCACCCTGGGGAGCATGCAGTCTGCAGAGGAGGTGCTGCACCAGGGCAAAAGCAGGGGCAGGAGCATGGGAAGTACCAGGAGCTGAACCTGTGTAACCTCACATGGGCTTGGTCAATGGCTTTTTATTTTTACCATATAAGATAAAATGGTAGTATAAGAAGGTGGCGAAAAGATCTCCATGAAATAAACAGCAAGTTTATTCAAGTGATCCTATGTTCATTCTGCAATAACTTTAATATCTAGAATAAGGGAGCACTTTACTGTGGTAGCAATTTCCTTTTGTATCAATGTTTTTAACAGCCTAGGTAAGTCTAATTCAGAGGGTTCTTATTTATAAATCTAGTTTTTAGAATTCTAGGGCTGACTCTCAACTGTTGGATCTCAGCTGTCAATCAGTTTCTGAAAACTGACAATATATGTATAATTTAGGCCACGGAAGTGAGAATTTCATAAAGGTCAGCTAAAAATACCTGTACATAGCACCCAGAACAAAAGACAAGGGTCATCAAGAGTTACCATAAGTTAAATATTACACTTACTGGACAGGATTTAAGGAGAGAGTTGTTATCACCATGTGATTCCAAGATGAGTCTTGAAGTTCTGATCTAAATTTTCATTCAGTTCTACACTTTGCCTGACAATACAGCATCAAGTCGATATCCATGTGTTTTCACAATATCCAAGTATTTGGTTCTGTTAAGTTTGTTTATTAAAGGGCAGTGGGCTGCTGTTCTCTGCTGGGAAGCAATGTACTCTTCCTGGTGTTCCCAGACATCCTTAGAAGTTCCTGGTTTTCTACAGAAGTTTGCAAATTGTTGCATCTTCTTTGGACAATGAGGCAGAAACCTCTTTTCTGAAATTCCAACGTTTGTTATGTATAAAACACCTTTCAAGAACTGCAAAGCTTTTATGGGCCAGTGATCATTCCATTCATATTTTATGTTCTCTGTTTAATTTTTCATGAGCTCTCTGGGACCTGGTGGAGCACCAAGTAAATAAAAGAGCTGTTTGAAGGATCAGGTTCTTTAGCATGTTTCATCAGAGAGATGATTGCAGAATGTGGTTTGTGAGCTTCAGAAAACTGAGGTCCTTGGTAAGATGGTCATTGCTGGTTCTTGGTAGAAAGCTGCCTGAATTCACCTCTGCAGTTGAGTTCCTCTCACTGTCAGTTCTGCTTGATTCTAGGAAGAGAGTTCATTCTGCATCCTCCTTCCTGAACTGAATCAAGATCATTCAGCCTTGAGTTTCTCATCATTCTTAAATGGGTGGGAATTATTCAAGTGGAAATCTCCTGGTCGGGTAATTTACTATGTTGGCAGCAGCCATAGGCAGCTGAATAAAAGCTTTAGAGTATCACCTTATGCTTGTCTGATGTGATAAATAAAAAATGACACTCGTTTTCTTCTTTTTTTCAGACTTGCTGACTTGGAAGTTGAACAAAACCAGACACAGGAAGAAACTTCCCTCATCTGGCTTATGTGTACTTTGTCCAAGTTTAGTATTTTGTTATTGCATCCCACCTTCTCCCCCATCCCCTGGAAGCCTCACTCCTGTCAAGCACAAGGGTATCAAAGACTGCAGTGAAAAGTGGATATTACGAACTATGCCCCAGCAAGACAGCAGGAAAAAAAAGCCCCTGGAAAAGTGAAGCATGGCAGCAGCTGCCATCCACAATAATATTCAACATCAGCTCACTGCCTCAGGATGTCATTCCAGGCTGTAACAGAAGGTCTGATTTGTGCACCCATCTCTTTCCAGCAATGAATTTGTCAACAGGGATGGGGGGAGAACGTGGGAATGAAGTGGCAATGACCTCTGGGTCAGGTGTTCCCTTGCAGACAAACCTCACCTGGATGTTCAAAGGCTCTGCCTTACCAGGGCTGTTTGATCAGAGCTCATCCTGACATCATTCCCCATCATTTGCTTGGCTGGTGAGGACTAACTGGGGCAGCCTTATCTGAGATGTTTGGCAAATGTGTTGAAAACAAATTCCCTGCCAAACCTCTCTCTGAGAGCATGCAATCCAAATTGGTGTACCTTGTATCCATCTAGTTTGCTCTTGCTAGTTTGTCACACAGCTTGCTCCGCCATTGGGAAAGAATACTTCCAGGAGGTTGTTCCGAGAAACAGGTCTCGAGGGAGATTTTGCAGTGTGTGCCTGACTCTGACAGGGCAAACACTGCAAGGTTTGGCAGTCGTGGTGTGACACCTCTGGTTTTAGGCAGTGAGCGAGCAGGCTGTTGCAGAATGGCATGAGGGAGCCATGCTAGGCTGTGTAAAGCCACACTTCCCCAGTGTGGGTCTGCACAGGGCTCTGCAGGGCATGAAGGAATGTTAGGGCACAGCCAGGACAGGGAATGTCCTGGTGACACCCAGTGTAGACAGCACCTTACTCAACATCATCAGTAAAATGCTTCATTTGGGCTGCCTGAGCTAAACATGTTTTAAAAAAATACTTGGATCATGTGTAGTGAATGAGGCCTCTGGAGTAACTCTTGGAGTTTGCTGGCTATGCCTCAAACTCCCCAGTCTAGCATTGCTTGCTAGAAAATCAAAGCATTTCTATGTGGACATTACAAACCACAAAACAGTGCAAAAAAAAAAAAAAAGCCAAAGCTACTTTCCCTTTCATTTGCAGTGATACCCATCTATGAAAGCTGCCTGACTTGGCATAGTGTTGACTTCAGCTGTTGGTCCTGCAGAAGTTAAAAGCTTGCTTTGTGTTACCATGGTTGTGGAAGAGTTGCCCTTGAAGAGCTCATCGACATCAGCTAAATATTATCTGAGTTGCACTTCCATGGGTTCTAAATGTGTTTGTCAGTCCTTGGATGGTTAGTTCTCAATTACAGCACCAGTTTGGAAATGCAATGTCTTCTGTTTCTAGAGTTAGATACTAAGGCCTACAGGTCTGAATTCTTAAGATAAGTAGATAACAATTGCAGATAAAATAATTGTTGAACCCACTTTTCAACTGGGAAAAAACAAAGCACTTTGTGTGAGCTCCTTCAGACATAGAGAGAAGGTAGTACATGTGGATATTTTCTTACATAACCAAATCTCCATATATATTTGTTACATTATTATAAAAGATGATTCTCAGAAAACTTGAAGATGCTGCTAATATGATAAGATTTATACACTGAAGGTGCAGGTTTTTAAGGATCACAGTCTAAGTTTATTAGTCAGGAATACAGTCTGGTGTATCTATTCTATTCATGCTCCCACCGAGATGCTGTACCACATATATATTTATATATCAGAGCTAAGGAATGCTTTTCTTCAAAAACATGGGTGACTGTAAACAGCTCAGAGTGCAGGAAAAATCTTTTGAGTTGCAGTCTAGTGCCCTGCCACAGGAGAGAAGAGAATTAATTTGTTTAGTTTCCAGGGAAATTTTTGGCTTCATTTTCAGACTTCTATTTGTTGTTCCTCTGTCAGTTGAGCAGCTTTCAAAAGTTAAGATGAAAGATGTATTACTCATGAATTTTCAATATTAGGAAGAAATATATTTAATTTGCTTGAAAATACTGAACATCAGCCTTTCTGAAAATGGATGAGAGTTTTATGGCAGAGGTTAGTGAAATCAGAACTGGACCCATTCTGAATACTTTTTTAATCCCCGTTTTTGTCTTTCTAGATAGTTGAGTAGGGTTCAGGTGACTTTCCACACTGATGTGGCAAAATTTCTCTGGCATTGTTCAAACTCTGTAGGAATCACAAGCACTCCCATTTATTTCAGAGGTGATGTAGACCTGTCTAAGATCTTTGCCTGATAAGTATAGATTCTCTTTATTTAATAATACCTCCTGGGGAAGCTGATAATTTACATTTCCTATATGTCAGAACAAAAAGAGATGACAATCTTCTTTCCCCATACATTTTGGGAATAGGTAATTCAGTGCCTTTTCCAAATGATGAGAGCTCTGGTGTTCATTCTGCTCCTGTTACTGTTACATTTAAAGGGTTTTCCTTTCTTCTGCTGGGTCTTTCAGTCATAGCCTTCAAAATGAGAAGAACTTGCTAATGTTAGTAATTTTTTCTCAAAAAAAATATAGTTTTTTAGTTTGTTGGGTTTTTTTACTATTTGATTATAAAATATATCCTTTGGAATGGGTGGAGTTTTCCAGCTTTGGTGTTAAACTATGTGGAAAAGTAGGCTGTTGCAGATGGAGCAGAAGTTTCAGCCACAGAGTTGGTTTTCCAGTTGTCTGGGGAGCCTAAAACGGTGGCTGATGACAAAGGCTAGTCATAAATTGAATTATTTTGTTTGACTAAAACTATGTAAACAAAATAGTCAAATGGGATGCAAGTGTGCAGAGCAAATTGCTGTTTACACCCAAATGTTTCATGATTCTCCAGTGCTGTGACAAGGGGCAATGTCCATAGCTGTGGCTTAACAGGAGAAAGGTACAAAGTCTGGGGTTTATGCCCTGAAATATGGAGATAAGACTGAAATCTTTGCAATATATTGTAAATACTACTGTACAGAAATCGAAATACAGATTTTTCTATATGTATAATACTTTTCTAAGGGGTGTAAGTCTACTCAGTTTATGAAATCAGCCAAGCATTACATCAGAGGGGATTAAGCAGAAACTTTCTTCAGGAGCAGGTTGTCCTACCATTGCCTCCTGAAGTTTCTTGCCTCTGCTTTTGAAATGGAGTACTGGTCAGATCTGATATGGATGTTTCACCATTGTTATTCTTATATTCCTGTGAAAAGAACTGTGTGCTATTGAATGCATACAAATAAAACTACTATGTGAGAGGTAATGTTTGTTTTTTTAAGGTGTACTTTTATTTTACTGTCTTCATTAAAGTGCTATTGCTTTAAAGCTGGAATCCCGTTAAGGAATTAACTTCTTTTTGAATGAGGCTGATACTTGGCTGTGAGCATCTGAAAATGCAGTGCATCCCTGAGCCATGCCCAGACCCCTGGCTGAGAGCTTAGGCACGGAATCTCGCAAAGAGGTGGCACAATAACTAGTAGCTCTCAGTATCAGTAAATTTGAACTCTATGAGGCTAAGGATGTTCTACAACATGCTAATATTTTTTATTTAATAATATAGCTGAAAAGATAGAGTTTATTTCTGAAGGGTGCTATATTTTTCCAAATTTACTATTATATTCGGTCTTAATGTCAAAAGCTACTGTGTGCTGCAGGCAATATCACATTCATCTCAGCCAGTGTCCAAAGTGAGAGGGAGTTTGAAGTCCTGCTTGGAAAATATACAGTCTCCAGAATCTTATAAAAAAACTGTTGTTTGACTGTTCTTTCCATAGAAAGAATTCAGTATATTATGCTAAATCTCTGTTTATTTGCAGCAGAAATAATGGTTGCATACAGTGAGCTCTTACCAGGAACCAATGCACTTCAGTTTTGTAGTTACCATTTTGGTGTGGTATAACCTGCTCAGACTCAGGTGTTTCACCAGCCAGCATTTGAAGGCAACTTGAGCTAAAGGATACTTACTGTGCAGTTTGGGATCTTCCACAAAAACCCAAGAGCAACTTTATTATCACTGACATGTAACCTTCCTCTCACAAAATCTTGGATGACCTGTATCACTGCAAGGTGTGAAGCAAGTTTGGAAAGGGTGAAACACATATGCATCCCACTTTCTCTGGAGGTTAATATCCCGTGGCAAGCCTTTGATCATCTTGCTGCTATAGAGAGGACAGAGCCATTGTAGTCTGAAAATTACCTTGGGCTACAGCTTAGCTTATCATTTAGGAACATTGAAGGAATTTTTCAGATAACAACTTTATCCCATGTTTTATGCAGTCCAGTGGATTTCTTCCAGAAGTAAGCTTTGGCAAGCTCCTGGCTCTCAGACTGGTTCAAGCAACCATTAAAAGTCCACACCTTACCCATCCACTGTTCTGCTTCTGATTCGTCTCTGAGTAGTAAATAGGTGTTGGAAAGAAACCAGAAAAAAAGGTCTTTTCAGGTGTATGTAGATGTTGACACACTCTGAACACACACCTGCAAAAGCTTAGTATCTCCAGGAGCATTTGCCAAAGACCAGCCTATGTCAACAGCAAGCAAATAAGCAAATACAGGACTTTGATACATCTGCAAAGAGATGCCTTCAAATTTTGAGGACATTTTTTGATTGGGCCATATTTATCCTGGATTTATCTCATGGTACTGAATGAGGAGTATGTCAATTCACTTAAGTATAATGTTGTAGAGGGAGGTGGTAGATGGCCCATCTTTGGAAATAAAATGGGCTTAGAAAGGACTACTCAGCTCATTTGCAGGCAGTGATGTAACAGCAGTCTGTCAAGGTCTCCATAACAAAAGGTGTTGAGAAGTTTGGTCAACTATACTTGCCAATAAAATTTGTGATAGAAAAGCAAACATAGTATCATAGAAAAGAAAAACCCTCCAGATCGAGGTCAGTTGCATATATCCATCTCCAAGAATCAATGTAGTTACTGAAAGAACAGGAAATCCTGTAAAATTAGCTTGCACATTTGTACTGGACTTGAGTTGCCTCAGCAGTTATGATTAAAAATATCTAAGGGCTGTGACTGTCTGGGTTTCAAAGTTTGCCTAAATCATCAAGGGCTCAACAGAAGTACGAATTTTTATGTTGTTTTCATCGGCTGTAGCAGGAACAGAGTGTAGCAATCATCAACACAAAACCACGTGATTACTGGTCAGTCATTGATCAGTGTCAGAGCACTGAAGCAACAGGCACCAAGATGTAGAGTCACACACAAAGAGGCAGGCACAGCTGAGCACACGAAGGGGAATGCTGCTCCTATTCCTTCTGACTAGCCCAACCTCTTCTTTCATCATTGTTTTTCTCCTTGGTGACCAGGAAATCTTAACCACTTCCGCTGTTATTCATCAGTGTGAGTCGCTCATCTTACGCCCGTCCCTTTCCGTGTTTACATTTCCAATGAACTCATTCATGTGCCAGTCATTACACATGGCACTGTTCTATCTGTCCTCATTCTTGTGATGTTGGGGTTTTTTTCTGAATAGTGCTTTCAGTTAGGTTTTACACCCTTCTGCTCAATCTTTCTGTTTCTGCCCTAAGGAAACTAAGACCTAACCATGCAAAAAGCCAAGAAATGAATGTGCTGTGTAGTTAAGCAGAAGTTTACAAGAGCAGAGATCAAATTTCTAGTATTTTTTCATTTATATAACTCATTCTGCATAGTTTAGAAAATACTTTTTCATTGTTTGTTTTCTTCTTGGCTACCGAGTTGTAACATCATCTTTGGCTTGGTTCATGTCTTCTAGAGGGTAAGCTTTTCAGAACTGTGCTTACGCTTCATCCTCAAAGAGCTCTGAGCACAGCCACTGCAAAATCAAATCCCAAATCACAAGTGTGTAGTAGAGTTTAAACCTTCTAGGGAGTTTGGTGGGGCCAAATAAGAACATCAGGACAGTAAAAACCAGTTGGGTAAGCTTTGCAGTAGTAGAACTGGAAAATAAAGACAAGTAGTTCTGTGTGGAACCCAGGACAGCAAGGTATCTGTTGAACTTGTTGGAAAGTTTGCCACTATTTTCTTAGGAACATGTCTTCACTCAACATTTCTTACCTGCAGGAAAGTAAATTTAAGAAGAACTTCATCACATGCAAGAGTCAATCAGCATCAGAGATATTGTCTGTTGGGTTCACCTGCAAACACAAGCTAAGGTGATTGTTCAGGCTTCTATTGGGTTTAAGAAGAGCATCTGCAGAGCTGCCTCCATCTGCACTGACAACAATGAGAATCAGATTCCACCGTAAAAAAGGATTAAATTCCTTGATGTCAGTTACTATAAAGAGTCTGAAAATTGTGTAACTTCTGAGAACAGGTCTTGAATGCAACATTCCAAAATGGAATAATTGTCTAGAAGCTCCAATTTTCCTAAATTTTCAGTTTTTTAGATTGTATAATTTTATTGCCCTATAGTTGGTAGGAAGATCATCTTATTCCTGCAGAATTTGAGGCATTCATAGATCATCTTATATTGCTCTAAAACAGTTGGAGAAACAAAGTGATCGGATGGTAAGAGGACTTCTCTGCCCACTGATCATAGCATCATAGAATATGCTGAGTTGGAAGGGACCCACAAAGATCATCAAATCCAACTCCTGACCCTGCACAGGACAATCCCAAGAATCACACCATGTACCTGGGAGTCTTGTCATGTGCTGTCCAAGAGAATGATTTTCTCCCATGGCCACTTTGTCTAAAATGCCCATTTACCTATGCTTGATCTCAAACTGTCACAAATAAATTCCCCTGATCTTCGAATATTTGCAACATAAGTCAGTTTGTATTATGTTAGCATCTTGCTTTACCAGAGATCAATATTAACAACAGACCTCATGTGTAAAACATTTGTACAAAAGCAGGAGTACATACATTAAGTCTGCTAATTACATCACACTGCATAGGATAATCTGTAAGATTTTTTACGGTAAAAATTAATATGATGCAATAAAAAGTCATGCCCTGCAAAATGCAGGGAAACAAGGAAACCTGATGTGGAGGAATGTTTAACTCCAAAAGTTACATAATTTGATGTATTTTTGTCTTTCTTCAGAGTACTCTAAGAAAGGAATTTACAGCCTATCTAATGGCTCAGCAGAGCTGGCAAGATCTAGGAAGCTGGCAGTAAATTGCAAAAGAGATGTTTTGTCAAAGAACAGAACTCAGATTCTGCCTGCAGTCGGGAGGCACAGGAAACTTGTTTTAATTAGAAGTATGGATTTAAACCTATTTATGTTACTTTAACTGTAAAATAAAATTGATTCAAAATGTTGCAAATGTCCGTGTGCTCAGTTGTCCTTCAGCAGTCCTCCCTCTGCTTAGTTTGAGTCAGCTTGCCCCAGGGCTCAGCTGAGCAGAAACTACTGAAGAGATTTGAAGCTCTGAAACTCTCATTTTTTAGCTGAGATGTGGCCATGGAGTGAGAGCTGGCTATCAAACTCTCTGGAGCTAGCTGCCCTCCTCCAGCTGCCAATGCAACCTCCAAGGTGTGCTGAGGTACACAAGAGCAGAGCCTGGCCACTGCCAGCCCCACTTCAGTGCTGCAGCACACAGAGCATCTTCTCAAGTCTTTGTCCACCTGGCCACTGCCAGCCCCACTTCAGTGCTGCAGCACACAGAGCATCTTCTCAAGTCTTTGTCCACCTGGCCGGAGCTGATGCAGGAGTGGGCACTGCTGGGGAGGAGGCCTGCTGGGAAGAAAGGTGATTGACCCAGGCTCTTAAAGTGCTCTCCAGGGATCCTGCTCTCAACTACAGCTGCTCCAGCTTCAGGGCCCTTGCTTGCTGTGTAAACAGAATATGTACCAGTAAGTTAAAGGAAGAGAAACAGGATTGGTTTTCATCTAAATCAATGCTCTGCCACTTCAAGAAATTCTATGTTTGCCTCTTAAATAGATCACAAATACATATTTCCAGTTTAAGCCCAGCTTAAAATTATTTTGCTCATTTCTAAATTAAAGCAAATACTGACGGAGAACCTGTATATTTGTTCTGTTGATTTTACTCAACATTCTTCTACATAGATTTCTTTTCAAGGTATATATATATATAGGTACATTTATTTTTAAATAAAAATTTTCATAGTTTTATAAACACAGTTAGGATCTGGATCGAAACCATCCAAATATTTAGGACTGTTCAGGACACCCATTTTACACTTTGCATTTTGTTACAAGCCTGGTTTTTATCCAGATTCACAGTGGAGGAGGCAGGAGTGTCACAAAGAACGTGTGGTATGTAGCATGTCTGGTCATGGGTAAGTGCCATGCTTTGTTGTAGGTGCATACATGTAGCATGATAATGTCCTGGGAATGACTGCAAAGCATAAACATTACCCAGTACAAGTATTTCCAATATCAAGAACCCTCTGATGTCCATTCCCTGCAGGCTTCCCAGCCTTTCCTAGTACATTATGACAAACCTCAGAGACACAGCTGGAGACACCACGATGTTTTCTGCACAGTCAGGATCACACCTTTGCTACTGTGATCAAGGATGAAATGTAAAGGAAAGACAACAAATTCCATCCAAGCAGGAAGTAAACGTGGGTGGTTCTGAGTGAAATCAAATGGGATTGTGCAATGGAAGCACAAAATAGTTGGTCATAAACGGATGTGTTTCATATGAAGAACTGTGCCACATAGCAACAAATCCATCAGAAATGTGAGAAAAACCAGTGTAACTAAAAAAGGAGGTGAAAATAAAATCGCATCAAGGAGGATTCTTAAAACACGAGGAGTAAAGTGAACTAGAAAGCTCGCAGACTGCAGAAAGAAAATGTAGCTGTTATGATGGTATTTTCCATTGTGTGGAGGAGGCAAAAAAATTCATCAGGAATAAAGTGAAAGATATGTCAACTATTTGACTTCCTTATTAATAGTTGGGTTGGATTCATCCACTATGCTGTTTGAATCTGATGAGCTTCGAAGGTAAAAGTGAGCTGATGTGAGAATCATTTTAATGAAGTCATCGATTTTGGCTTTATAAAATGTTCTGCTTTCCAGGCTTAAGGTTCTCACCGCTTTTTATTGAGTAATAATCAATTATTGGTAGTAGTTACAGCTAGAAATAGCCACGTGATACTGCAGCCAAGAAGAGGGAGTGCTAAGATACTGGGTCATAGCTTGAGCTGTTTGAAATGTTATAATATTTCAAAAGAACTCACAACCTTTCCAAATCATAATTCTCTTTATCAGAAGTATCTCAGAGCCAGTTTTGCAAACAGATGCTGGTACTAAGGGTTCAGCCACATGACTCAGTTCTGGCAGCCAAACCTGCCAGCACTTGTCCTGCGAGCTGCTGTGACTGTCCAGGTGTGTGCTCCTGTCCCGCTCCAAACAGGACACCTCCCTGCAGCCTGTAGGTGTTTTGCAGCTGAGGCTGCTGCTGTGTTCTAAGGGCAGGCTAACAAACAGTGCCCAGCAGCACAATCCAGCTCACTCAAGTGCCCACCCCAGCTGGCCTCTCTGCAGCCAGTGAGTCATCCTGTCTTCAGATAGACCTGAATGAATCACTTCTGCAGCTACCTACAGTCACTGATGACTGCTGGGAAGGAATGGTGACTGATTTAGGCTAGACTAACCTTTGGACAGTTAAACTTAGACAAGAGCAATCCCACCCTCATCTGGTGTTCATATGCTGTACAGTTGTGAAAGTGTTTGCCTGAAGTCATGGAGTCTATTGAGATTTTTAGAGAGGGCCTGTCACTTTCTTTTATCTTTTACTGAGGAAAAACATTTTGGTTACTGTTTTGGCTGACTATTTCTGAAGATCCCCACTCAGGTGGGGCTGGAAGAAGCTTCAGCTTGGTAAACCCCAAATTTCTCAAAACTAAGGGGCCCTGGAAGCCAACATGGTAATTGGCAGAAAGTCCCAATAGGGCAAAAAATGTTGTGTACCTCCAGACTAGGTGGGCTCAGGAAATGTGACACCACAGTGGTACCCTAACATCAAGAGGAATTGTAAAAGATGTCCTTACTTATCTAGGAATAGGCAAGTTATTTAAGGATAAACTTAATATCTGGCATATTAATTAACTTCTGTGGAGTGTGGCTGTCTAGAACAAGTTCTTCTTTGTCTGGTTCCTTAAATCTCTTTTTTGAAGGCTATTTCAATCTCACAACCAGGAGGTTAAAATGGTGCCAACTGAGACATGGTGAGATTTGGTTTATCCTTATGATAGAGGGCAACACAGAAGACAAATCTGAAAAATGGAGTGGTGTGCTCCTATTCCAGGAAAGAGCTGTGTCTTTAGCCAAAAATTGAAGCAGTTGCTGAAAAGGCAGGGAAAACAAAGGCAAGGATTGATACATACTTTGTTTTATTTTCAGAATGAAAGAAGAAAGAGCAGTTTGTCAAAAGAATAGAAAAGGTGTTGAAAATCAGTGGAGGAAGGAGATGTGAGTCATTAATGTACATAAATCTAGATATCTAAGTGGTAAGGCTGGTCAGAAAATTTCCAACAAAAATATTTTCATAATAGAACTTGTCTTTAATGATGTTCATATTTTTCACAGAAGTATTGAATGAATATCCTTCCCATCCACCCCCCACCCCAAAAAAAAATAAAAATTTGGCACCAACAAAATTAGAAATCCCTGAAAATGAATATATTTTTGCCAGGCAGAACAGTCTAGGTCAAAGCAAAACATCACACACATAGTAGAGGAAGCAGTATGCTCAGAGCATCTGGTGTATTCAGAAATAGGTTCATTTTGGGTGCTGGGTTCTTTCTGGTCCTGAGGTGGATCATGGAAATGTTGAGTACAATTAATTAGTAACTTTTCAGCTGAACAATTTTTTTGTTGTTGTTATAGGTAAAGGCCAAAACTGCTGACAAGAGTTTTAGAGAGCTGTCATTATACCATTAATGCAAAACTCTGTATTAACTAGCACACTACTGGGTCTAGGCAGCATGCCCCCTTCATCTTAAAATTTCAATATGTACATATACTTTCTCAAGTCTATTAATATTAAAGTTTAATAGTCATTAGTATTCCAGTCAGACAAATATGTTCCAGGCCATTAGAGTACAGTATAGTCATTATTTTTTCCAGATAAAGTGCAATGCACTGAAAAGGAAGTTTTCATTTGAACTCTAAACTCGGATGATATCTTAATATGTAAATGTACAACTACTGAAGCTGTTAATGTGTAACTAACTGAAAGATTCTTTGCAACAGTGCCTTGAGTCTGCAGTTTTCTCAGTCATGTTACTGTCAGCAACTTGTGATTTGCATATGCTGTGATAAAATATTTTGCATATAACAAATATAGTTGTGTCAGAGAGAAAATTAAAGGTAATTTCTCTTCTAGCTATATTTTTCGCTAGATGTCTATGTACCCTCTCTATATATTGCTTTATCCCTACTATTATGAAAAGCAAGTCTATTGTGAAACACAAATTATCCAGGAAGTCTTGTAACACCCATTTCAGATTATTTCTCAGTGATATTTTTATTTCAATGTGGCAAACTGAAGCAAAAAAAAATGAAAATTCTGTCAGAATTGAGAAAACATGCTGATGCTAAAGGGAAATTTTTTTACTGGGAGGGAGGGAAGGAAGGAAGGAAGGAAGGAAGGAAGGAATCACAGGCAATATCAGGCCGAAAATAAATTGTCTAGGAAATAGAAATCAATAAAATATTTTAAAACAGCCTATGACCTGTTGGTAGCTCAGCTATCCTTCCTTAGAAATTACACTCTTCTTAGAATCTTGCTAATATGCTTTTTATAATGTGTTTAGAAGTAATTATTTTACACTTTGCTACTAGATTTGTCCCCAGCAGTCTTCCCCCTCATACCCGGCTCTTTGATTTTTCATTCTGCTTGTGAAAATAGGGCTTCTTGCAAGGTTACACGACACTTCCCAGGGCATTCACTAGGTGTACCTGGAAGTCATGCCCTGTGTTTGCCTGAGGCATTGTCTGCTCCTCCCATAGAGGGGCAGAGATTGCATTTGTTTGCAGATGAAATCTATATTATTGATTTCTAACAGTCAAGGTTCAGGCAGCTGCTGTTTTCTGAAACCCTAAGGCAAACAATGAATTGCAGCACCAGAGAGACACCAGACAATTTTTCTTGCTTCTGTCATTTCCTTGCATTAGCTTTCATGGTTTTATCCTGACTTTCTGCTTTGGAGACATGTCTAAGTCATATTTCTTATAAATATATTTTGTATCCAGAGATTTTTCTTGCTCTTCTAAATGCACTAGTCCTCCAGACTCTAGTAGTCTGTCAAAGGTGATCAAAGAAGGAGCTGAGAGGAGACAGTTTAAAAGGGAATTGCTGATCAAAGGAATGCAAGAAGCATTTTTACCAGAGATATGTGATATTATGTCATGGGAGAATTGGTATAGAGGGAAAAATGGTCTGGTTTGCTATTAAAAAAAAAAAAAAGTTTGCAATAATAATAGGTTCTTTAAAAAGACTGTAATATCTCTATATTATCTAATAAAGCTGTGGCTTTTTGGTAGCTTTTCAGGTCCTTTCATCAGCTCTTCAGACATAAGGGCTCTTTTCTTTTTGATATACATTTAACTCTTTTGCTGATGTCCCTTGAACTGGTTAGTTTTGAAGATGTGATACAGGGCTAAATGGATTGATATTCATATTTTATTGCCTTATTAAAACCAAGCATGTTCTGAGGAAGAAAAACTGACAAACTGGCAAAGATTAAAAGCTGTGAAGGCCAAAACATGTAACTGGGACAACTTTCAATATTTGTGTGAATCCATCAGGAAGCCACCTACTTTCCACCAGGCTTGTGGTGTTGGAAATGCACCCACCCAGCTCAGAATCCACCCAAAGCTGTAGGATGGTGCTCTCTGCACCAGCACAGGGTTGCCTTCAAACCCTGCATCCCCAAGTGCTTGACAAGGCACAAACACAAACCAGTAATGTATTTTCAACAAAACCAGTTCACATTCTAGGAGATGTCAAGAAATGTCTGACAGCTACAGTAAAGACAACAGGCAAGTCAAAACAAAGCCAACGTTTTCAAAATACTGCTAGTAATCTGTACTTGGGCAATTGAATGACTCAATCACAGACCTCATTGAAGACATTAACAGCTGAGAAATTTCTGTAATTTTGAAAGAAAAGAGCTCCCATTTTGTTGCCTGAACTCAATGTAGAACCAAGCTTTTCCTAAGAACACAGAGACTGATTTAAAAAGGCCAACTTCAGACATGGTGGCAGTACACCTCTGCAGAAATACCAAGTGAGAACCCATCCCTTATTGCCCACATGTCTCCTGCAGTTGGTAATTCAAAATTTTGAGATTTTTTTTTTTTTATTCATGATTATAAATACAGTATTTTGAAATATAGACTCACTGGACATTGAGATTTCAGAGTAGACTCTCATTGTTCTTTCAAAACTTGGATGTCAGCAGTGCTGGAGGGAAAGTAAAGCCAAATGATTGTATGGATTTGAACTTAGCTTTAAAAAACATTAGTAAGAACACAGTTCACAATGACAAAGCCTTTCAGTCTCTTTTTTTGATAAAAAAATCATTATTCTAAAAAGCATAAGTGCACAACAGAATTATGAAATACACCTATATTTCTCTTTTATTCCCTTTTATTTTGGGGGAGGGGGTTGGCAAATCTATTTGTAAACATGCATCCCTTATCCAAATGATGATCTATCAACCAATAAAAAGTTAGTAACATTTAAAAATACAACAACCTGAAATGTAAAACAGAGCTGCATATGGACTCTTGTCTTCTCTAGCATTAGAAATATTGTTCACTTTTTGGAGAGCAGTATGAATGAATAGATGAATGAGGAAAAAGAAAGGCAGACACATAAATAATTTTAAAACATGAGTAATGTTCTAATCCATTATATGAAGATTTTATAATTTTATCATATCTTTTTCCATTCAGCTGCGTGGTTCTCTCATTAGGAGTAATGTCTCTTCAGAATTCCTCAGAGTCTTTCGAGTTTCACCACTGTGAAAGAAGGACTGGCACACCAGTTACAAAATAGTGGATTTCCCCTAATACAGTCTGGCTAGCAGAGAAAATGAATATCACAACACAGACATTTCAAGAGTTTCCAGACATTAATGGTATAATAATGATTGCGATATGTATAGCTATTTTCATGTGTGTTTACATAATAGAAGCACCAAAGCTTGCTGAATTGGAAGTTGATCAAAGTCATGTTCCCAATCAGGCAGTAAGCCAAGGGAAAGGGCCAGTTGATAAACTCTCCACAGTGTTCATATACCCCTTAAATGCTAATTAATTATGGGATTATTGATATTAAATACATCACACTGGTGAAAAAAGAATTGAAGCTTTTATCTTAGAACAATCAAATAATAAAATTTTCATCTTAGGAAAAAAAAAAAAATTACCACAGACATTCATGCAATCCTGACTATTAATGGATCTTTTTTTCATTATGTACATGATCAAAAGGTTGGAACCACTGAAAATTTGTTTTCAATTATTTTGAAAGGTTTCAGTGGACAATTTTGAGAGCTTTCTTCTGAAAATAGCAGTACAGTCTATGACTACAGAGATTTCTAACCTTACTATCATTTCAGTGAAAGAAGAATTAGGACTACAATTTTATTTTTTCACAAGAAATAGAAACAAATGTAAAACCTGTTCTCTTTAGGGGACAAAGATGACTAGGGCTTGATGCCAGAATATTGGATTTGGCATTGAAAGGATTCCCTCAGAGTTTATGAAGAAAAATTATCTTTACACACATAACCTAGAATGCTGGAAAAAAATATTGAATGCTTTCACTAGAGTCACATAAGCCATAGACCTACTCAATAGTGCTGTTTTGAGGACAACTGTATTTTCCATAATTGAGCTACCACGATGCTAAGAACACGCAGCCACACAATTGTGTGCTGCCTCAAACCCAATTTATTTTTGCTTTTATAGTTACTAATAAATGCACCTTTTCAGTTAGTTCCTCCATTTGCTCCATAATTAGAGCAAATAAACAGTTTATCCAATTTCAGCCTTTTCTTAAAGCAGGAAATGTGAAATGAGAATAAGGCCTTTTAGCTCCATAGTTACACAGCTGCCCTGATAACTAGAACATGTCTTCAAATTTTATTTTTTTTTTCTCTCTTATGGAGCAATGCAGTGTTTGATTTGTCTTTATCACAGTAAAAATCATAATTTCCATGAAACAACAGAAAATTTATATAAATGTCTTGGAGGAGTTTGGTTTGATTTTCCCTGGGATATTCAAGAATCTCCCCCAGAATATTGTGAAATGGTGCTTTGAATAACCCCTTTACTCATAGGTACTTTACTTAACAAATTACAGACCTCATACATATTCATAGTAAATGAGAAAAAACAGATCTGTGCCAAACCTAGGTGCAAGGCCCTACTGTGCTATTTTACTATGTTACAAGTAACCTTTTGCTCCTTTTCTTTTCTAAAATGTGATTTATCCTGATCTGACTGAAACCATCACTATTTGTTGTATCCTTTTGATACAATAGAAGACTTTCCTAAAAGCCTGAAACAAGCTAATTCTTCATGATGTCAGGGAACATTTAGAATACACAGGAATTTCCAGGCTGGTCTTCCAATGCAGCTTCTCAATGGGTGGTGCTGCTGCTGCAAGCCAGGGGCTGTTGGAGCTGCTGGGAATTGCTCATGGCACAGCAGGTGAGTTCTGCTTGCATGTACCTGCAGTGCCTTGGAATGGCTGCTGTAAAACCCTCCAGCACTAAAGAGCTGAAAAAATGTCCATTGGCAGACACACAAGTAGCAAATGTCACTGAGGATGGCCCAATCTTCTTAACATCCAGCAAAGCAGCCCTTCAGAAAAGGATTTTTAAAATTCTGTTCCTGTGTGAAACTGCAAATACACAAGTTCACCACACCCCAAAGCAAACTTAGACCCACTTGCATTTGACTGCAGCCATTTTTAGCTACACAAGAGAAAACATGATTTCATAATGCCACCCCATCACTTATGCACTCTCTCTTAGCCACCCCAGCTCATGAAGCAATTTAGGTCACACAGATGACTGCACTGAGTCCCTACCAGCAGAGCTGGTGTTTAAGAATTCACCATTAATCATGCTATGTAATATTCAGGTATGTGCATGTTACAGTGTAGTCAGTGCCATGCACAAACCTGTACATACTAACCATGGCTAATTTAGAGGAGGCATGTAAAATAATTAAGCAGTAAACCACAAGGCATTTCAAGGAGATCAGTGATGTTTCTTTGATTTTTGTAAAGTCTGGGAGGTGCTCTGATGGACTTCATGCTTACAAAGAAAGAGAATTTCACAGGAACATAAAGATCAGGAGGCAGTTGACTGTGGCAACTGCGAGCTGGTGGAGTTCAGAATTCTGAGAGGAGGAGCCTTGGCAGAAAGAAGTATCATAACCCTGGTCTCCAGGAGAGAAGAGTTCAGCCTGTTCAGGTAGTTATATTGTGCATTTGGGGATATAGTTCTGGAGGGACTCAAGATTTCTATTTAAAGGTCATCTTCTCTGAGCTAAAGAATGGTCCATCCTCATAAGTAGGTATAAAAGAAAAGGTGGCAGGTGGACTGCCACTCAAGCATAAAAGGGACAAAACAGGAGGTGGAAGCTGGGACAGACAACCTTGGAGAAATACAGGTACACTAACGTTGGAGAAATACGGGTACACTGCTGAATGTGCAAGGATGGGCTTAGGAAAAGCAGAGATCACCTGGAGTTAAATTTTTGTGTGGGGGACATGCTGAGCAACAAGGTCTTCAGCAGATATATTGAAAACAAAAGGAAGACTGGAAGAAATGTGTCTGCTGCTAAATGGGGCAGTGCACCTGGTGACAAATGTAGTTAACAGGCTGAAAGACTCTGTGCTCTGTATTCAACTTGATCTTTACTGGTCTTGTCCTTCATCAGCCCCAAGGCCTTGAGACCAGTGGGAAAGACTGGAACAAAAAAGACTGTCTTAAGGGGGGAGGATCATTTAGGAAACCTGTGAATACACTAGGTGAAAATAAGTTGGGTGCACCCATGAGTACTAAGGGAGCTGATCAGTGTCACTGGAAAGCTACTTTCCAATCTCTTTAAAAAGTCATGGCAGCTGGGAAAGGTTCATGAGTACTGGTGGAGAGCAAATATCACTGTCTTCAAGTAAAGTAAGAAAGAGGATATGGGGAACTACAGGCCAAGCAGTCTTATCTCAATCACAGGGAAGGTGATATAACATATAATCCTGAAAAACCTTTTCAAAAACAAGAGCAAGAAAGCGTCTGGAAATAGTCAGCAAGGATCTGCAAAGGGAAAAAAGATGCTTGAGCTGATAGCCTTCTGCAATGAAACTGAAGAACAGGGGATGTTTATCTTCACTTTAGCAAGGCTTTTAACAGGGTCTCTCATATCATCCTTAGTGATCTAGATGTTGGGTAGAGAGAAGACTCAGTAAGACTGCAGAAAATAGAAGGTTGGAGTGAGTAGCTGACACACCAGGGAGTTGTGTGGGCATTCAAAGGAACATGTCCTGACCAGGCTGGAGAAATGAGTTGGCAGGAATCTCATGAAGTTCAATAAGGGGAAGTGCTGAGTCTTGCTCCTGGGGAGGAAAAGTTCCATGCACCAATAGATTCTGGGGGACAAGCAGCTGAAAAGCAGATCTGCAGAGAAAGAGTGGGGGACTCTGGTGGAAAACAAGCTGACCGTGACCCAGCACTAAATAATTGTAGGTCAAGAACTTCCTGAGTTGCATTAGAAGTGGTGTTGCCAGCAGGTCAAAGGATGTGACTCTGCCCTCTGCTCTACTTACAATTTTACATAAACCATCAACAGAGCTATAAAGAATATGTGGGGGTCAGATGGGAGATCTTTAGAAGTCCCTTTCAACTCGGCTGTTTTGTGATTCTGGCAAAACAAATGAGTTAGAAGGCAGAGTTTTAAGTCTCTCTGAATGCTGTAGTAGAAGTCAGTGTTCTGGTTCATATGGGAGTGTCTATCCTATTAGCTTATCCATTGATTTTAACATAAAACTCAGAAAAATGTGCTTGGCCCATAGTTCTCATAGTGAAGTGACACAGTCACAGCTTTCCACTGCTGTAGTGGAAATGGCACCACTGAAGTGGATGTGACTATAAAACAACTGATGATGTGCTGCTTTGCATAGAGGAAAAGAAGCAGTGTTTTCAGAACTAAGATCACTGCAAAAATCTGTTAGTAAGTTTGAAAATCCTTCTAATAAGAAACATAATTGAAAAGAATGCCAAAACAAGGCTAAAACTACTTAATTAGACACATTCTGTCCCACTCTCTAGCATTTATTACTTTTGTCATCCAGTGTATTATTATAGACTCTGAAGGTCAGACTTCTAAGTCTTGCTTTAGGTCCTTTCATTTGCTCAAAATGGCCTGGTCTTGATATCCTCTGCCAAATTTCTTCCTGCAGAGGGTTTATCAAGCATTTATGAAATTTATATTTGGCCTATGATTTTTCTTTTCCAAAACTGGGGGAGACATGAAACTCATCCAATTTTAATTAGTTCCTTAAATGGGTCATTATCATATCTGAAATATCTGAATGAGATTCTTGGAGCTGGCACATCTCAGAGAGATATTCAGATGCTTTACGTAACAGGGTTACAAGGAAAGAGGGAGCTCTGTAATTTTCCCCAAAGTGGTGCAATGCAGAAGGATGTATACTAGCTGAGAATTCCCTGGGGACTCCCAATGCAAACAAGTGCCTATCATATCACACATTTCAAGAACATTTTTGTTTCTTTGCTAAGTATAGAGGGTATCAACAAAAGAGGTGGAGGCCTGAACTCTTGTCTCACTTCAGAGGCTAAGACAAAGCTTCATTGCCTTCCTCTGCAGTCACTGGGGAAGGAGAAGCAGGGTGTCCCCTCACAGCCTGCCTGTGAGACACAGCCCAAGTTCCTTGCAAAAATGACTTCTCCTTGCCAGCCAATAAAAGCATTGAAGAAAGCCTGAAGGAAACAGGCCTGACAGCCTTTTCATGCTCCTCCTGCATACATACATGTGAGTTTCCTCCACTGCTTTTGGTCTTCTCATGCTGTTTGGCCTTTCTTACCGTCCTGTTCCTTTCAGTGCCAGTCTCTACTGTGGGTCAGATGGCTTTCTGAAGTCCTTTTAAATACCACCAGGCAGTAAGCAAGCTACATCAACTATGATGGCTTTATCATCATACTTTGTGATGGCCTTTGGGGGAGCTGGAGCCTGGCATTCTTATTTTCACGCATATTCTCAGCTATGCTGGCAAAAAGGATTGAAAATAAAGAGGGAGAGAGTTTTGGTGCAGACAAGCATCCATGTATTGGCTCCTGCCTGCTCATTTGAGTAAACAAACTGTGTGATCCCCTAATGATCTAAGTATATCCTACAAAGAGCAAGTATTTTTTTACTCACAAACATTTTTCTCATATTTAGTTACTGGGTGGCAATCTCCAATATGAAATGCAAGGCTGCATACAGAGGAGAGTAAATAATCTGCCCAGAACGGTCCCCTGCAGCCCTCTGATAAAAGGAAATGTGAGCAGAGGTGCACCTTGACCAGCTGGAGTTTTGAATTGTGTTTGCAGAAGCTCAGGTTGCAGGCTGTGTAAAAGCTTTTCTTGCATAGTGGTTAGATCAAGCATTAGCAGCTGCTGTTCACTGGTGCATGTGGAATTAAAGGCAGTGACAGGTTAAAAAAAAAAACAGAAAGAGAAAACACATGGGACAGTGCAAGAAGCAAGGGCTGGTTGATGTTATCACTCAGCTGCAAACAGCAGAGCAGGAGAAGGCTGGAGGAAGGAGGGAGGGCTGCTTATCCCAGTTAATCCAGTTTGCTGCAGATTCAAAGGGTCTCTGCTTTCCTTTTAACTCCAGTTCCCAGAGCAATGAAAAAAGGAAGGAAACGAGTAGAAGAGACTTGGAGGTGGACAAGGCAAAAAAAATACAGTAATGGCAGTGTCCTAAAGTGAGCTAGGAGAGGAAACAGTAAAACATGTTCTCATGCAAAACAGATGGTTAGCTTTCCACCTTGAACTGCAATTATCTGATTCTTCCAAAACAAGTTTAGTAGCATTCATGTTAGGGGTGGTATCACTTTCTGTTTTCTCCACACTTACCTGCATTAGAATACACAAAACTCAGTAGCAACTAATATTTCAAACCTGTATCCAGCCAAGCACTTAAACATAGTCTGAAAATGAGGCTCATCATTAGTCCTACCAAAGTCAACAAGCTGTTGATTTGATTAAATTTTAACAGGTACTTGAATGCTTTACTAGACTGAGGTCTCCCAGATGCTTTTACTTGCTAATTCCCCTAAGACTGAACAAACGATGCACCCAACCCTCCTCCTAGGCAAAGTCTGCCTGCCAGCTGTGCTCTGCCTGGGAGGATCTGTGCACACACATCCATTGTCACAGCGTGGCTGCTGCAGGCTCTGGCCTGGGACTACCTGGGACTGCCCTCTCACCTCCTGCTCAGCCCAGGGGAGGTGAGCCTCAGTCCAAATACAGACTGGGCCTTGCTTTGAGTGACAGAGATCAAGGAGCCTCTGCTGAGCTAAAATGTTTAGGAGGATGGTACCTTCTGTCTTGCCAAGGATGCTGGAGATTGCAGCCTCTCCATCTCCATGCACATTACCTGCTGGGATGGAAATGTCATGTTTGGATGGTAATTTTTTCATGCAATAGTCAATCAAGGGTATTAAAAACAGTCCATTTTTTCCCTTGGAGAGATAATACATTTACTTGACTTCATATTCAGTTCGTGTCACAAATTGTCAATGACTCCTAAAGCAGAAAGATGTCAGCACCTCCTCTGTATGTATAAATTCTGGGCAGAGTCTCTATTGTCAGAAGTTTTGACTTTGGAATCAAGACATGAAGTGGAGCCATTATTTATTATACTCTGAGATATTTAATGCTCTCCTGTACTTGAAAAAAGGAACATTTCTCAACCACAAAAAAATGATTGTAGGTGTGGACCAAAGCTGTAAGTTCCATTCATTCACACAACTGCCTGTATAAAAAGAAGAAGGTAGTACAGCTCCCTTAAGCTATACATGTCCTGGGCTTCAAAGCATGTGCAGGAAACACACCTACATAAATACATGGATTTCTGAAGCCTCGGGTTAAAAATGTAATACAAGTCTTATTGACTTTGTGTATTATGCTTAGTCTAGTAATTCTGTACCATGCTATGCAATTAAAAATGTCAAGTTGCTACGGGAAATTTAAACTATCCTTCTCAAAGAAATACCCACACCATGACTCAGAACTGGCTTTGGGCATAGGCAAAGACTGCTGGAAGGTAAGTCTGTCATAGGTAGCAGTGCATATACCACAGCTTTTAAAAATCCTTAAACATGTGCTGAATTCTAGATGCTTTTAGTTAGGGCAAATTAATTAAATCTAATTGTAGAGTAGAATAGATGCTCTTATTGCTTGTCCAGGTGGCTGCACCTGGAGTTGGGGCCTGGCAGTCTGGGCAAATTTCTCACCCCACCATTGAACTCAGGCACCAAGAGTTGCACTGCCTACTTGCTTTGTAATGGGTGCAAAAAAAAAGGCTGTCAGGGTGTGATGAGTTGTTTTCTGTAACTTTTTCAAGTAAGTAAGCAAATAGAAAAAAATTCCTCAATGCATTTTTCTGATTGTCTTTAAAACTTCTTAGAAAATCTAGATTGTTTCTGTCTTTGGCTATTAAACTTGATTAATATGGCAAAGCAGGTGCAAACGCAGCAGTAAATGTTTTAAAAATGCTGTTATCCTTCTCTCTGTTATTTTCCAAATTATTTTCTTCCTTTCTGACTGTATTACTCATAGATTGTATTTCAGAGACCACTAGTCAGGCTAAGTGCCCATGGTTCGCT
This sequence comes from Thryothorus ludovicianus, assembly GCA_013397245.1. Lineage (NCBI taxonomy): Eukaryota > Metazoa > Chordata > Aves > Passeriformes > Certhiidae > Thryothorus > Thryothorus ludovicianus. The sequence continues at coordinate 397,570 of VZTB01018368.1, forward strand.
GGGGAGCTGCAGTTTAGGGAGCACCCAGTGCTTCCTCACAGCCCCATTTGAGCAGTGAGATGAGGTGGGGCATCCCGGGTGTAAGCACCTCCAGGACTTCTCAGTGATAAAAATACACACACTTCTTAAAATGCTGATTGCAGTGCACAAGGCTTTCTGGCAGGGAAAAAAGCAATCTTGGAACTGCTATTCATTTTTCACAGCTGTTGCTTCTCAAATCAGGTGCCGTAAGGATTAAGAACAGGATTGAAGGAAGCACAGCGGGGCTTCAGACATACCTTTGCACATCAACGCCATGATCTCTAACCTCAGTGTAGCTGGCTGCTGCTGTGCCATCATTCATCACTGTGCCTCCAGGTCCCCACACCAGCAGGTGCCAGTCCAAGATAAAAGAAATCACAGCAAGTACAGTTTTTCTGCACTTACTGTGGAGAGGCATGAGGGCTGTAAAGAAACATGAATAAAGACACCTTTCTTCCTGTGAGTTTTGTGGTGACTCAGGATATTTTAGAGAAACACACAGAGAAAGAATAACATCTAGCCAGTCAAAACTCAAACTTTTGCAGAAAAAAATGCAACAGTGGGTTGCTTGGTGTTATTTTCCTATCAAAAAACTCTGACAAGACCTGTTTAGACTGTCTTGTCCTATTGAAAGAGCTCTGTGTTCTGCAGAGCAAAATAATATCAATCTTCAGCACCACTAGAGTGCTTAACATTTTACTAGGGCTTCACACACATAAACAGAACTGCATTCATAACATTGATACGTGCAGTAGTGAGCTGACAGCGAGGAAAGATAGCAAGCACGCTTCCCCTCCTACAGATAGATAAGAGCCTCACTCAGAAATGACAGCATCAAAACAAGCATCCATGATCACAAATCTGGACAGTGGTTTGAATTCAGTGTACTGGTGGGATTTTTGTATAAGTCTCTTGGGAAAAAGAGTAAAAACATCACTTTCCATGGGTAAAATGACCTTGAAAAGCAAAAGCCTGCCAGGTGCAAAGGAATATGCCTCCCAAAGAGCTTGCAGGAGCAAATCAGCCACAAATGAAACAGAACTGAAAGGCAAGGAGGATGATAAGGGTAGATTTATACTGAAAGGTTTGATCCTGCAAAGATAAATGAACATGGTGACCTCTGTGCACTGGGGCCAGTCTCTGCAAAGCATCCTGCGGCTCCTCCGGGGCATTACCTGACAGCCCAGCTGCTCAGATGCAGTTCTCACAGGGCAGAGGTGCTGTCCACAAAAATCAGATTCATTACCTGGTCTGCAGCAAGCCAGTAATTGAACACTCGGGACAGACATTGATTATTTATTTCAGAATTGTGCAAGCCTGACTGCTGGATGGAATTCCACAAAACAAGCACACCAAGTATCAAAACTTTTAACTATTTATACATCTTAGCAAAGGAGTTTGTGTTCATTGGATACAAGTTCCACAGTTCTATTTTTAATTGCCATTCTATCTTCTATTGGTTAATGTTTCCCTTGCCTCCCGTGCTAATTATTCTCCATGCTCAGTGTTTCTCTTCCTTTGGGTCAGTGGGTTTCTTTGGTTGCTGGTCAATGAGTCAGTGGTTGTAGATCTCCCCCTGCCAGAATTTTCTTTTACCTCGTTGGAGCTGATTTCAGCACAGTTGCTGAGTTGGGTTTATTAGTTTCTGCCTTATCTCAGAAGTTCTGCCAGTTGTTTTTGTGACCCATAAATTCTTCATTCTTTGTGCCCACTATCAGTAGTAGCATCCTTCTTCCTAAGCTTTGTTAACATCCCCCTAGGTCTGAGATCATGTCCAGCCCTAAACCTTAACAAGGCAAATCTACCAACAAGTAATTTGCTTTTCTAACACAAGGACATCACTTAGACCCTGTTAGCTGCTCTCTGTTCAATGGTTTAAATCTCCCTTCATATTGATTTGATTTGAAAGTATACAAAGATCAAGGATTAAAGAATATCCTTTCTTAAGAAAATTTTACATATTTCACCTTTTGCAACAACCCTGAAGATTAGGATGGGAATTAAACCAACTGCACCCATGCATGACAAAGACTGAATCATCTGGTCAGGGTAAATACCATTCTGGAGGGTGTTATTTCAGACAAATATATTAACATACAGTCTTCAGCCCTCCATCAGTAAATTCACACCCATAGAATAAGTAGGATAGACATTGATAATGTTTGTAAGTTAAGTACGTTGGGAAAATGTCTCTATATTAAGCTACCTAGTTAAATCTGTAAAGCTAAAAACTGACAGCCATCTAAGATGAGATATTTCTACTTTCACTACTTAATCCATAGTAGTTATGCTGATGAATAATCTGTTAGAAGACGTAAAAAGAGTCTAAATTCTGTGGCTTATTACTGGTCACAATAGCTATTTGATCATTGTCTTAAAACCGAATGTTTATTAAGAGGCTTCTTCTCTCCCTAACTTTTGGGGTCTACAATTTTTAAAGCTTTGCTGTAAGATCATTTGTGTCTCCAGTAGCTCTGAGGAAAGCACTGGACACAGAACAGGGTGGATGTTAACATTACTGGAGTAATTGTTTTTCCTGTTTCTATAAGATGGAAGTGCTGTATGAACAGTGTAGCTTTTTGTTGTCAGGCATAAGACAAGGCATTGCTGTTCAGTTGGCAGACTGCCTACCAAGCACAAAAAAGCAGAAGGATAACATCTGCATTTTGCTAGGATCGGGGTTTACTTTGACACCACTAAGAATGTCTAACACTTTTTTTGTTTATTTACACTGCAAATGGAATATTCTTGTGTTGACCCAATTAAGATCTCTGTAAAATGCAGGATTCCTCAAACAGTCATCAGGATCTGGTAGACTTTAAGTCCTGTGCCAGGCTCCTCATGAAATTAATTCCCAGTTCCTGAGGAGTTTCCAGACTGTCTTCTGTCATGGCAGGGCTGGACTGACAGGAAGTGAACAAGCAGCAGCTCTTTATCTAAATCACGGAGCGGCTGCGCCGGCGTGTCAGGGAACAGCCTTTGCTCAAATCAAACAAGCAAGCCAATTAAATCCTCTTTGGAGAAAAAAGCTGTTACTAAAGCTCCAAGTCACAAAGCTGCAGTCTATTAATGAGATAAGGCCATCATCTAGTCAGTGGGTTTGCCTTTCCTCTTGAGATATCGCTGTGAAAGCGTAGCCACAGGTTCCATTTCTTAGCTAATTTCTCTCTTTGCTAGTTAAAACCCTCTCATGTAAGGCCACTTCAGTTGACTTGCTGGAGCATGCAATTGCTTCCTGGTAGGTTTTGTGAAGGAAATAGTGTTATCTGATAACACGAGCTATATCATAACATTAAATGCAGTGTTTAAAAAGTTAATCCTCAAGTTAAGTGATTATATGGAAATCTCAGCTCATTGAAATAACAAATATTAGCTTTTTCAGGTGTCATTGCTGTGGAGAAAGGCTTGGAAATAAGTACCTCAAACATCACAAACCATGAAATAAACAAATCTAAATTTAACTAATTTGTACTTTAAAAAAGAAGAAACAGATGGACAAAAAAATAAAACAACAAAAAACCCCAAACCAAATCAACCAACTAACCAAAAAAAGATCCAAATTTCCATAAACGTTTCCTGTTTTTATGTCTGCATTCTTTCATTTTTAGAGAAACTTCTCAAAATTGAGGCTATGCCTAAAGACATTAAATTTTTTTTCTCTTAATTGACAACTAGTAAGTAAGTGTGTCACGTGTTTCTTGCATTGGTATTGTACCTGTTTGTAAAGACATGAGGTGCTGCACTTTGGACAAATATACACCAAAATGTTTTAAGTTTCATTTTCTTTTACATTTGTATACTTAAAAAATCAGTTTAATTTCTGGATTTATTTAGGCTTTGTTCTCAAAACATTAATGTGCACTTTCAGTTCAGCCCAAATCCCTTTATTATCCTGCAAAGGCCTTTTGCAATTTAAGACTATTTCCACTTTTGAAAAACATTTATTCTTGCTACACATTTGTACTTTTTTCAGTGAACACATGAATATCTTTCTATCACTGTTTCTTTTTACTGGGAAGCCTGAATGAGGAGAGAATGATCATAATAAGAGGCAGTAGGGACACATCTGGGCTAAGTACAGGTTTTTTGGCAGCTGTTTACTCCTGCTCCCTTTTGTCAGTTTAGCTGGTAGAGATTCTGCCTTCAGTCTGAAATATTTTATCCACACAGAACAGTATGACTGTAGAAATTTATTACAAACGTTTTCTTTTTTTGCTGCATTTTACTCTAGTCATTACCTGACTTGAATGTGCAAATTTCTCTTTTTTCCTACAGTCTTCTCCTGCAGCAGTTTTCACACTCAGCAGTAGCTGTCTACACACTTCAGCAGGCCCATTACAAGGCTTAATTTACTGTGGCCAAAGAAACTTCTCTGTGACTCACATGTTAGCCTTAGGTGCTCTCTTTTTCTGGTACATGGCATACATGGGAAAGGAGGTGGAAATTTTTCACTTGGTGTTGAACTGCTGGTTAGTAACTTAGCAGGTTATCTGTGTCCAGCAAGTCTGAGATGTGTACTGAAAGCTGTTTTACACAACTGATACCTTGAGAAAAATACTTCTTATGGCTGCTTTGAGAACTACCAATATTTATAGAACTCTAGATGTAAAAACAGGTATTAAGTTTGTTCTACATGGGCATTGTACCAAGGAGTTTTGGTTTTTTTGCTGTCATGTCACCTCCAACAATAGGTTCCAAGAAAGATCATGAGAGATCAAAAACATATCACCAAGTGCAAAACAAAATTAATGAATAATGGCATATGATTATCTGGGGAGGACCTTCCACTCTCTCATAAAATCCTGTAAAATTTGAACATAAATGATATGACATCAGCATCACTGACCTTCTGAGGCAGAGTCACTAAGGATTTCTTGTTCTTTTCCTCCTTTTCCCTTTGGTCTTTCATAAAGATATTTGTTCTAGGCTGGTCTAAATTACCTTTAATGGATGTCTTAGTGATGTTAGTGGCAATCTTATAAGTACTTGGAGAATTTAAGAGGAAAGAATGCTTTCATAATGAACCACTGTATATTTGTGAAATATCTGTGCTGAAAACCTGCTGTGGTTTATAGTGGAAATTCAAGTAGAACTTCTGTTATCTCCTGCTCAGTTGTGCATATGCTGTCCCTGCAGCAGGCTGGGATATATCTGCTGAGCTCTTTGAAAGCAAAGGATTTGCCATCCCTGAAAATGGCAGACTATCCAAGTCAATTTTTTCAGGAAATTATCAAGACCACCTTGAAATAACATGAAAAAGACGTCTTCCACAGAATTTCTTCTTCTTAACTACAGGGAGCCTCTCGTGGCATTCCTTTAGATATCTCCTGCCTCTGTCCTCCAGTGGTTTTTTTCTAAGAGGGCTTCTTTTTTTACACTCACTTCTACAGTTTGGAAGTGACACCTGGGCAGAGCAGGAGAATTTCCTGCTTTTGTTTGGGACTTCTGTCTTGCTCAGCATCCAGAAACCCTGGAGAAACTCCTTGTGGAGGAAGGTTATCCTACAGCATCCTTTCCAAAGTCTGTTTCTTTGGGAGTGTTGAGAGGTTGATTTTGGTGTGTGGATTTCATAGGTGATCTGTGTTTCTGCTGTACACTTGATGTGCTCAGGATGTCTGACTTACTATGCAGAACCAGCACACACACAGTTACTTCCCAGAATAAGCCCATGAGGTGCACACTGCACTGAAGCCTGCAAAACTATTTTTGTCAAGAAAATTCATCTATCCTAGTGGGCCCTGAATGACCTTCCCAGGAGTCAGTGTCTAAAACCTAATTAAATTTTCAATACTTTCCTAGGCCATATAAAACAGAAGTCATATCCTTCACAAAACTCAAATTCATCCTCAATGATCCATCACACTCCTTCTTCCAGTGGGTATTCATTATTAGCAGGGGTGGACTCTTCCCTGTCATACACCCAGCTCTGCTGCAGTTTCTTCCATGTTATCACACTGAAAGAAAAGTGAATGAAGCTGTTTTATTTTCTTTTTCAAGAACAGTCCTCCAGGATATAAAGTAGCTTTTCTTGCCAGTATTATCAGAAGTGACAGTTTGCAGAAGTCAGCAAGGACATTTTTTCCAGCAGGTTGCCAATTGTTTCTAATTTGCAAAGTGTCCAAAAATTTTTCAACTACTGAAACTTGTTCAAATTTTTACACTCAAACCCTGTCACTTTTATAGATTTTAGATGCAAATATCTGACAGGCTCAGGGCTAAAAACTGATGTTGCCACATCCCACTTCGTATTCTGGGCCCTTGCAGATGGTGCCAAGGACTAGAATATCAACAGCTGACTGGCTCCATCCTCTTGTCACCCTCCCTTCAGGTGATTGCATTAATTGATAAGGTCCCCTCTCAGTCTTTTCTTCTTGAGGCTGAGCAGGCTCAGTTTCCTCATCCTTTTCTCATAACAGAGGTGCTCCAGTCCCCTACTCATCTTTCTGGTCCTCCATTGGACCTGCTCCAGGTGCTTCACATCTCTCTTGTCCTGAGGAGCCCAGAACTGGACACAGCACTCCAGATGTTCCTCACCAGGGCTGAGTAGGACAGGATCAGCTCTTGTGACCTGCTGGCAAAGCTCTTCCCAATGCACCCAGGATACCTTTGGCCTTCCTGGTCACAGGGACACACAGCTGGCTCATGAGCAGGTTGTTGTCCACCAGGACCCCTCTTCCTCTTCTCCACAGAGTTGCTTCCCAGCAGGTTGGCCCTCAGCCTGTCCTTGTGCATGGGGTTATTCCTCCCCAGGTGTAGGACCCTGCATTGCCCTTTGTTGATTCCTTCCTCATTGTTTCACAGACACAAGGCAAGGTCCCTTGACACTCTGGCACCCCTTCCACTCTGCAGTCCCGTGTATTTGACCAAAGTGGACAGGCTGGCCAGAATCTCAGCAGGACAGGAGCACCACAGGGATGCACAGGAACCAGATGGGTACCATATTTGAGCTATCCCTTCTGAAAAGCATATTCCCTGCCTACCCCTACAGTCCCTCCATGGTGGCAATTAGGCAAAGAATATAAGAGGCTTTGTGCAGATACTGTCCCACAGAGCTTCATGGAGTGGCCTGCAATATCATCTTCAGCCACTAAAACAAACCTGGTTATCTAGAGTGAGGCCTCTGCAAAAGCTAAAAAAGCAGAAAAATGCCCTGGATTCTGAAGTGGTGATTAAATTGCATGCCTTGTAAGTTCTTATTGTACTCGCTTTTGATATGCACTGTATAACATTCACTTGGCTTTCATCCCTACCTCTGTCTTCTGTTTGTGATTTTAAAAAGTGACTTTTATTTTGAGCTAAAAGACAGCTTTGTTCCAGACCAGATGTCTCACTCCTTGTGCATATGTCAGCCCTGCAGGTGCTATTTCAGACTCAAGAAACAGCAAGTTTTTCAAATAACAATGCAATGTCAAGATATTACTTGGACAGAATAGTAAAACACTTTCTAAGCTTCAGCAAGTTCTCAGGTTTGGTTTTTGGTTCTTTTCCATACAGTGAGTTACATATGCTTTCTCTTCCATAACTGAGAATAACTCTACTGACTTCAGAGGAAGGTTTCACATCTATGCTATTATGAATGAAATTTTAAACTAGCACATGGATATGCTGCACATTTGAGGGGCTTGGATGATTTAACACTTTAATTTTTCAGGGACTGTCTTTAGAATTTCCTGTCTAATGCATTGAAAGAAAAACCAAACTTCCCATGAGTCATCTAAGAATCTCAGGTTTTGGGGGAAATTTTCACATGAACAGTATGTCACTTAAATGTAAACAGAAGAAATTGTCCTTCCATATTTAATCCAGCTACTACATCACGTAACTTCTGAATGCTCCCTTTCACCCACCACAAAAGAACTGTAGCATCTTTTGTCTTGGTTTTATAACACCTTTTTTGGAAACCTGTTGGGGTTTTTTGCAGTGACAGCTCACTGTCATTTCAAATATGGGTCCTTCTTAAATATCATTTGCAAGTCATCCATTTGTGCTTTCTCTCAAGTGGGTAAAATTTATATTTTAAGATATGAAGAGTAGATTGCTCCAGTGGCTACGAATTACATACCTTTGCTTCATCTTAAGATGTGTGACTGTCATAAGAGGTAAATGATTATGGTCCAGATCTACAAAAGTACCTAAAGAGGAACCTACATAGAACCACGATTTTCATTGCTAGAGAGACATACTCCAAAAAGCTACCTCATTCCACAAGGACTAGGAAAATTTTTGGTGTGCCATTTAGTTGTATTCAAATATGTGTGAAGTGCTGAATCTGACTTTGAAGGAAAATACTGTTCTTCATCCATGGGTGTCCAAAAACATCATTCAAACTTCCCTCTGACAGACAGGAGCTTTGCACACTGCATCACTTACCCCACCTAATATGCTTTGCTTGTGGGTAGCTGGGAACACCTTGGGCCAATTTCTGCCACAGGCCCAAGAGAAAACCTCTTCAATCTTTCACAAGGACAGACAGGATGCCAGACTGCATTGTGAAGAACTTTGCCTGTGGATCTGAGGCATAGTATAAACCACAATGGCCTTTTATAACTGTGTTGCTGGCCCTGTGTTATATGGAAAATAATCTCTCTTTTTAAAGAGTTGTATCTTCATAATTCACCCCAAGAAACTTATTGACAGGATCCTCAGCTATCCAGCCTCAGTTGTCTGGATGTTGTCTAAATGCTTAAAAGTGCTTATATGCTTGGAAGGGAAATAACTTATAATGTACTCTTTACATTGACACAATTCCTCAATGCTTGAATATGCTTTTTGTTATCTAATCAATCATCTATTTCTTCTAGTCACCGTGAAGAGAAAGTCTTGCTGTGAGGTGGCAAACACTCATCCTTTGCCTACACTAGAAGAGATCATAATCTTCTGGAGGTGCTTATTCTTCCTGGCTGACTTTAAGGGATGCCTGCCCTTCCAGAGTAGATATTTCTCTGCACTGACAGCAAGGGGAGCTTAAACAACAGGTTGAGAGGGGGATGGCTGCAGCATGTGAAGTTTCATCTTTCCCTGTGAGCCCTGTCCTCTGTGTCTCACCTCAGAGCTGTGTGACTGACCACAACAACTCCCTGAGAATGACCTGGTGATATCCTTCATCCAATGCACAGGTCATTTACTCAAAGTGTTACAAGACCATAGGGAAGTTTACTGATATTTGCACAAATGGCTTTTTTTTGTGGCAATTTTCAGTGCTGATTGCCAGATACAGCCTTTCTGCTGCAATATCTAGCTACAAAACCAGTAATAGAAAAAAAGTCCCCTCTGAAGTTTTTAATTGGTGAAAGGGAATGCCAGCTATGGAATGTGGAAATGTCCACCATCTTTTCTTTATCTCAGCGGCCACATGAGACGAGGTGGTGAGCACCTTTTTGAGTGCAAATCACTCTCTCTCTTGTATACTTTCATTATTAATGTTGTTGCTGTCACTGGTTCTTTCTCAGCCCATTGCTGTTTGCCTCCAGGAATTTGTTATCTGGACCCATCGTCTCAGCAGTTGTCCCTCTCTCAGAGGGGATGCAGGGAAGGGGAGTAGCTTATTTGGATTTTAATTCCCACCTGGTTCTAAACCACCACAGGGACATATCCAGGCTTGCAGCCATTTTAAGGCAGTTATCCTGCTCTTGCTAAAATTGCTTAAGACAACAGTCTTCCTATTAGCAAGAGACTGAAGAGGTGATCAAACAGTTTACAGTCAAATATTAGATTATGCTTGAGTGCTGAAACTTTAAATAATGGGTCTTATAATTATTCTGCTTTTCCAGATCCAAAGAATTTTATAAATGCATACTTTCCAGGTCACATAAATCAGCATCACACTCAGTGTGCTCAGTGGAGAGGAAGGAACATCTGTTCATTTTTTCAGTAGTCATCCAATCTGGCTTTTTATCTTTAAAGTAGAAAAGCAGTGCTACTATGAGCACATGACTGCAAATTTCATGCAGCCTGTTCATATATTGTTGCATTTACAGTTAAATTTCCCTGACAAACAGTTCACCACTATACAACATACCTCAAAACTCCAGTCATCTCTGTAAAATAATCTGCACACTATTACAGTTACATTGGGCAGCAGCTGGCAATGAAAAGAATTTAGTCTGCCTACCAAATGGAAAAAAACAGTCATTAAAATAATAGTCCAGCCCTCTCTTTCTAAAAAAAAAAAAAAGAAATTTAAAGCAACAACAACAAAGCAACAGCAACAAAGCAGTTGGAACCCCTTCTATAAAGAAGACAGATTAGAGACAGCTTGCCCATGAGCTTTTATTTCCCTTTAGGGAGAGCCCTTTTATAGTCTGTTCACTGCAAGCAGGTGTTGCCAGCATGTAAGGCCCAGCTTTGCAAAGTGCTGCCATCCTGGGTTTTCCATGAAATCAGGATGGAGAGGATGGAGCTCAAGGTGACAGATGGCCCCAAGCTCCCATTAGCTGTTAACTTTACTTGCTGAGGAGAAGAACCAAAATATGGTTTTGTTCTCAGTAGCCAAAAAGAATGGAAGAATACATGGTGGATTGTGCATTCATGGTCCAGGGGAGAAACAGCAGCAGGACAAATTGCAAGGACAGCAGAACAGGACAACAGAACAATGTGGAAACGTAGGTGGAGTCCCAGCTGGACATTGATGTATATAGCAGTGGCATCAAGCATCATTCGAATTGTGCTGACAGGAGTGAGGTGATGAGAAGTAAAGTGAAGTATTAATGTAATGATACTTTACCTTTTTACTTAAAATATAAAATATAAGAGTCTTCTCCTTAATTTGTACACAGTGTAAAGTCAAGCCATAGACTTTTGTCTTCTCAATCTCATTCTTCTGCTGTTGTTTTTGATTATCGAAAAGATTAATGACCAGACTCTAGCTAAGTTTAGGCTCTTTGAAAGGTGTTCATTAGCTGTATTCATCCCTCACTGGGATTTCCAAAAGCATGGAAAAATTCTCTTTGCTAAACTTCAAAGGTGTTAAAGGCAATCCAGTCAGCCTAAGAGCCCTTTTTTCCCCAAATTATTAAACTCCTTATCACTTTGTTGCTGTGTAATTTATGTCAAAACTGCAGACTGACTCTGATTGCAAGGGTGGCTCAGGAAGGGTGTATGTTTCCCAGCAGCTATTGCTTTACCTGGCATTTGCCTTTCCTGTGGTTCACAAAGCATGGCCTGCTGCTCTTTAAAAGAGTGCAGACTTCCTGCAGAGCCTTTGGAAGAAAGGGCATCAACCAGTTCTCGCATAAAACTGTACATAGCCTAAGCATTTATGATGACAGAAATCTCTAAAATCATAGGCTACAATATTTCCTGGGCAGTTCTGTCGTCCAAATACCAAATCTGAGGTATCCTAAGGATGGCTTTGCTTCTCAGACTCAGGAAAAAAAGGTCAGATCTTTGTAATCTCTAGCTTTGTCTATACCACTGAGTAAGAGTCCAGGGACCATGGGTCCTGAGGCTAACTGGCAGAACACACCTTGCAATCTGTGCATGACCTACCCCCTTGCTTGCACTGATTTTTCAGGAACACTCCATGACATATACTGTGATCCAGGCTGTGCCTGATCATTCCTTTGGGAGCAGGTAATTTCAGAGAGCTTGAGAACTCCATGTGGATGCTGCAGACCGTGTCACTGGTCAACGCCAGACAGAGCCTGTGGGTAGCAACAATTCCAGCTTTAGGGGATGGCTTACACAGTCACCTCTGGGCAAGTGGCCTGGTGGCAGAGCCAGCAGCCCATGGCACAAACAGATTTCACTTGCAGACAGCTAAGCTGGCACCAGGCTGCAAGATTTGAAAGATCAGAAAAGCACTACCACTGCTCCAAAAGCAGTAGCTAGGGAGAACTTCTGAAAGACAAAGAATACCCAGCTCCCTTGAGAACATCATCCTGGAGCTGGAAGGACAGGTGATCTAGCAATTTAAGGTTGCCAGTGACTGGCTTAGCACTTGCTTTGTGTTGTCAGACCCCTGCTCTCAGCCATGTGCTCTTATTACCCATCAACCTGTCCAAGACAGCTTCTTCAGGGCTGTGGGGTGGCCACACAGACTTATAAAATCTAGAGTTCATCTTCTAAGATGAAAATTGCCCATTGTGGTAGCTGAATCCCTGCATTTCTCAGTACCCACCCACATGCATACTGCATTGTCAGCCCCATCCCATGCTGGAGCCATTTCAAAAAGGTCATTATGTCCATTTGGCTAGTGAAGTACTGCTGTCATATCTTTTCTGGCATGAAACAAGCATTTGGAGCATGCTCTAATAACAGAATAGCAATCAGTCTTTAAAAATTCCACTGCTAACATTTCTGTATGCCTAATTTAAGTTGCTGAGCCCATATATAGCCAGTAAAATGAAATGGCCTGATTTTCAGGGATGCTCAGCTCTTCCACATAAGTGCCTTTGCAAGACAGATGATTTACTAGGCTGTGCTGTTAAGCCTGTTAGCTGCTGATGTTTCAAAGGCTAATCTAAACTGGCGGAAATAGGCGTTTTGCAGAGGGACCATCATAGAGGAAAAATATTTTATAGGTGTACACACAGAATCTGTATATAGAGACTGGGCTATCAGCCAAGGTGTGCAGTTCAATTTGTTGTTTCTACCAGAAACAATTGATAAAGACATTGAGTAAAGATTTGACAAAGAAGTAACATAATTTTTTATATGCAATCCCATTTATTCACAACAGCAATGACAAAAATGCAAGGATTCGTGTTTGCTTCATGACTTTGATTTTGCGCAGAAGCTTGTGGACCTGTGACCCTCTTTGCAGTAGCCCATTCAGTAAAACAACACCTCCCTGTGGCTGGAGAGGAGGAACTGCTCCTCTCCTCCATCAAGACTGCATCTGCTTTGGAGTCCCTTATCTGGAACCAAATAATGCAATGAAATTTCTTTATCCTTAGCACCAAGCCCTATTTTTGGCTTGCCTGAAAGCCTCAAGTCTCCCCTTTTTTTTTTAATATCATGCAACATACACCATCTTGTCTTATGTCTTTCCTGTCTAGTTGCCCTTCTTTTTCACACAATCAAATATACCTTAGTATGTACCTGTTTTCTGGAGGATGATAGTTGCTGCTGTCATGTGCCCTCAAAGTAGAGTTACTTATTGTCTGAGATGGGCAGTGGGTGTTCCACCCTCTCCTGTGTGTGCACAGAAATCTTAGGCAGGGATCTCACAGGCTTCACTGTGCCTTGGATAAAGACCTCTGACCAGCTTCTTCCTTTGTGTGAGATGTCCTCCCTCCCATGGAATTCACAGACAACATTCTGGATACTCATTGACAGAAGCAAAATCGATTCAGGATCCAAAGTCAGTGAGAAAAAAAACTGCAGTCAGGCAAGAAATGGGGGGAAAATTAATTCCAAAATCCCAGTTTGGACCCACTCTAAATCAAAAGGGAAAGGTACCAAAAATTATGGTTTCAGTAGGGCATTTATTTCTTCCTAATGACTAGGTGCAGACACTGATGTTCACTTTGTGACAAGGAAAGTTTAGCAAAATTGCAAATGGATAAGTAACTATTCAGTACTGTACTTGCATGCTCTTCAAAATGTTAATTATTCCAATGAAGAGAGAAAATATAATTTATTCTTCTCATGAGATAGAAAATGAGCAAAAGACAGACAGCAAGGCCTGTTCTTTTAATTCATTAATCTAGTAATCTATATTCCACATTTTTGCAAATCAAATTTATCCTGCATAGTAAATGCAGCTGGGCAAGACTTCACTTGAGTATATGTGATTTTGTTAATCTCCTTTCAGATGTTCTTGACCACTCCACTTTTTTGCAAACATCAAAGCAGAGATCACAGTAGGGTTTTTTTTTTCTTTTTTTCTTTTGCTAGGCAGAAAATGAAATATCCCATGAGTACCTTCTGTGAAACAAAGATGCTGATTTGACAAATCTTTAGATCTTATAGTCACTGGAAATCAGGGGACTCACACAGAATCTATATTGTAGATATCTGCTAAACCTCACTTTTGGATATATAAGAATTGTAAGCAATCTATATCAATCCTGTACTAATCTGGTCTTTTTATTAATGGAGGTTTTTTTCACTCCTTCAAGTCCCTATACAAACTATTTTCAATCACTTTTACTTAGGCTACCAGACTTCTATATTTTCTAGTAATGCAAAAGTAAATGTTGCATGCATCCCATAGTGGTACAAATCAAATATCTCTTTCATACAGTTTCTTTAGGCAGCTTTTATTTTGCAAAAAAAAGTTATTTTTTTAAAAACACCTTAATTCTTGCAGAGTTATTAAAACAGACTGATTCAAATAGCTTCCATGATGAGAAGGTCTAAAAATTTTGATTTCTTGACCTCTTTTCAGAAGCAGGCAAAGACAAGAATTTTATGTTTCAACCAGGGTAAAATTTGACATTCTTCTCATTTCTAGAGCCTTCCATACAGGATCTGAACTTGGATTCTTGTCATCATACATGATATAAGTAATTACATGCTTTGTACATCTAACATGTTGTGGACATTGTGCATAAACTGTATGGTCAAGCTGTATTAGTACATTTAGTAAAAGAAACAAATTGCCAAATTCAAGATCCATGCACTGACTTGTAGCTAAAGATATCTTCTGATATAACAGCATTGTACTAGGAAATGTATCAATCTTCCTATTTGTTCCTAACAGTCTTTTCTATATGAAACTTTCATTGTTTTGGGTTTTTTATTTTTTCTTTTCTTCATAACTATTTGTATGCAAAAGTGTTAATGTTATCTGTATATTTTATCTCCTGGTCCACATTAATTTCTTGCCAAATGTCCTAATCACGTGTATTTAGGTTAAAATGGGCTGACTTCTATTCAGACTGTACAGCCAGTGGGCCAAGGCAACAGCTTGATGTAAGCATGTAAAGAATAACATTGTAGCACACCACAGTTATTCTGCCTAAATAATTCAACAGCATTCAGTCCAGTAGGGAACTTCTTGCCTGTGAAAAGCACATGATGTTTGCCATATGAAACAATGGAGCTTCACAGCAGCAGAATCTTCCTGTAGGTAAAACTGGATTAAAAAAACTGAACTAGTTTGGATTTTAAAGATTTTAAAAAGATAGGAATAACAAGAGAAAAGATTAAAAAAACAGAAAAGGAGACCACAGAAACTAGAAGAAGGCAGGTACCTGAGGTCATGGTCAAATTAAGTCTCATTTGATGTATTCATCCAAATAATAATTTAAAGTTGGCAGAACATTTCAGAACTTAAGAGGTTAACATCCTAAAGGTCTGCCTATCTTTTCTTTCATCTTGTCTGTTATTCTCTTTTTTTGACATTTTTACTTTCTTTCCCCATCATATTCAGCTTGAAGTATGTCCCTTTTTAACTTCTGCTCATCAAATACAGTAAAGGTGTGAATATGCATTTTATCAATCCTGTTTGTATGAGGATAAGTCCCTGATTTGCATGTGATTTCTTCATGGAAACAACTATACATGGTATAAATCCATGCAAGGAAGAATTAGCATTAGTGATATTGGTATATGTGGTTTTAAATAAGCATGCCATTCTTTACATGGAGAGGATTATTGTGGGGAAACCTATTGATTTAAATTATATTCTTATGTGAATAAACTGCTAGGTTGGGCAATCTGTTGTGCAAAAACCACCCTCTTCCTCTTGACTATAAAGAGAACACTGACTGTGAGCCATAAGAGTCATCATAGTCATGAATACAAAACACTAAGTTTACAAAGAACTCATGCACACTAAGTTTGGGAATATAAAGCATCTTATATAAGCATCAATATCTTATATGGACACTTAATTTTCAGGGTTTCCATCCTGTTTATGTTAGGCATCTGGTGTTTTTATTTGTCAGAGAAGATAATTCTAGGAAGGATGTAAAATCTTCCTACCATTTGTTCATATAATGTTTGCCCTTCTCATTTTCAAACCCCAGGATCATTATTTATAGATGAAGGAAATCTGGATTATCACACAAGAATGAGAGAGTTCTTCATTTATTCATAATTTATTCTCATCCCACTGCTAGTTTTGGCAGTTCAACCATCAGACACAGTCAGACAATAAAAGCTCACAGCATGATGCCTATCTGTAGAATTTTGCTTGGTTTTTGCAATCTAGGCAGCAATATTCTTTTGTTAAGTCAGAGCAAAATTCTGTGTACCTTGCAAACATGTTTTTAGGTCAGCTATGTGCATTATCTACTGTTAAAACAAATATAAGCCATATTTAACCAATGACAAAATCTGGCATTTTATCTCAAAATAGTTTATGCTCATTCAGGTTCAGAATCATGTTTGGATATGAGATAAGAACCAAAACAAAATCCACTTTTAAAAGATTAAGTGCTTATTAGTCCATACATATTTTATCCTTGCAGTCATAGTTACACTCTCAGACCCAAATGAAAATTAACTGTGTTTACCGACTAGCTGACTAGAAGCTGCCATAGTTATCAGTCACTTATCACCCAGTTATCACTCAGTTATCACTCAGCTATCAGTCAGCCAGTCGTGGTGTCTGCACAGAGGTAACCCTGCACTGTTGTCCTGTTGATCAATCTGCTATTCCAGTTCCTTTTCTGACAAAGGGTTTATAGGGAAATTTTGACAGGTAGTTTGACAACTCAATTAAAACCAGGTCATTCTTATTTTACACCTCTAAAAGAAGAGTATTTCATGGTTTTGATTTTGGCCCCTGGTCATTTTTTTAAGGGATGGCATGTAGTGTCTAGGCAGCTTTCCTAATTCCCTTGTTGTGATGTTAATCCCCCTTGTTTCCCTTTTTGTGGTCATTAAATGATTCCTGGTACTATCCATCCTGATAGGTGCAAGAAGATGCTGGAATGTCTGATTGATCCCAGCGAACTGAGGGATGGTGATGCACAACCTTATTTCAAGCACTGGTAACATAAGATCTTGCATTTGGATGCAGCCCATTATAATTAAAAGATCACAGAATCAGGTGAGTTGGAAGGAACCCACAAGGGTCTCTGAGTCCAACTCCCTGCCCTGCACAGGACCATCCCCAAAGTCACACCATGTGCCTGAGAGCGTTGTTCAAATGTTTCTTGAACTCTGTCAGGCTGGTGCTGTGACCACTGCCCTGGGGAGCCTGTTCAGTGCCCAAACGCCTCTGGGTGAAGAATCATTTTCTAATACCCATCCTAAACATCCCCTGACACAACTTCAGGCCATTCCCTCGGGGCTTGTCACTGTCACCACAAAGAACAGATCAGTGTCTGCCCCTCCTCTCCCCGTCATGAGGAGGCTGTAACTGCAATGTCTCCCCTCAGTCTCCTGCTCTCCATGCTGAACAGAGCTTTTAGACACTAAATACAGAAGTGCAACTTCTCTTGACCTTTTACATGTACTTCAAAATGCCTTAGAAATGCAGAATGCACAGGCAGGCTTACAACATGCATTAAAGTTTCACACACAGTGTTTCCCAGGGGAAATAGCTAACATTTTTGTTGGGACTTCGACTGAGCAAGGCACCCCACTATGATGAACTTAAATGGTGGTATTAGGGAAAATTTTTTAAGGGAAGGAATAATGAAACTCTAGAGGGATTTCCCAGGGACATTTTTGAATATTCATCCCCACAACTCTTTGAAAAAGAGAAAAACTGCAGTTATAAATGATCCTGTCTAGGGGATACTGCATACTTGTGGTCCAGCTTTATTTCTGTGTGCTACCCTGTTCCATTGCTATGAGTTATTTCAGCAGGACAAGCCCCTTCAGCATGGGAGAAGTGTGTATTGCATCTGACCATGTGCTGTGTGTGGAGTCAGGAAATCCACTGCAGCAGTGGTTGAGATGTTACACGGGCATCTCAAGCAGCCACCTGAGAAGCATGAGGCACAAGCCAGAAGCACACACAAAATTAGAGTTTAAAGCAGAATAATTATGTGAGACTCTTCTCTTTCTCAGTATCAAAGGGGGGAAAATGGTTGCCAATAGACTTTGTAAGAAAGCCACTGACATGACAGGAGCAGATAGACTATTTTTGCACTTTATGCACTGCTAGAGTGTGAGACAGGTCCAGACTGTGGCTTTTTCCATCAGTTTCTTACAGGCTTTTTTCTAATGTGGATTAGAAAACAGAAGAGGAGCAGCAAGGTTGGAGATATCTATTAAGACTGAAGAGCAATGATGATATTTTTCAGAGGAAGTGTGACAAATGCTTCATAGGAATGAGCAGAAAGCCTGCACCACCCTCTAAGTTTTTCAAAACAGTGTCCAGAAAGTTGTGCATGGCTGACTTTTCTATTACAATTAAATATAATGATGGTGATGATGGCAAGGAAGTCTTTAATTTTAGCACCATTAGATAAAATGCAGGTGATAAGTGATCACTGTCAGGTTGAGAGTATTTAGCCTTCTTTATAAATTGAAAAACTATGCATAATTCCTATTGGTGTTGTATTTATATCCTGAACATATGGATTTCCTAGTCATCCCTGTTGTCACAGCAAGGATGCCAAGATTTGAGAAAACCTAGACAGGTTTTCTCAATCAGACATTAAACACCAGGACAAATGAGTATCACTGAGGGAGTTTTGTAATTTCCCTTCAAATTATAATGTAATAAAAAGGTTGTCCCCTGACTTCTGCAAAAGGAGACAGATAAGAAGAAATATTAGAAAATTTACACTAACAAGACAAAGACTTTAAGAAACCCTATAAAGCAGGGTAATCTTAAACCCAAAGAGGAATATGGCATCTAATGTTTAAATGTTAAAGCAGTCTGGTTTGTATACAGTATTTGATTTATGGCAGGTACAGATGGGAATTTTCTGTTTCCTTTTCAAGGCAGGATTTATGATCTGTCCAGTGACTTATCCCAAGATAAAGGACTGAATAGTCAAAGGATGACTAGAGTTACATTTCATGAAAACTGAAGGAATTTTTCAACACTTAGAGGATGCATCTTCAATAACCAGGACAGCAGTACAGCTCTGCCATGAACGACTCATTAATCCATGACAAGCCACAGAATGTGGCTTCTTCTCTGACTCCTTGCTCTAATTGCCTTGCTATCAGTACCAGTTATTAAACTTATAAAATGTATCTTAGTAAAATGGAAGGAACACACACCTTTCAGTGTCCTCTATTCACTTCCTGTGAAGTCAAGTCCAGCAGCCTCATTAACTTTGCAGTGTCTGAGCCTTAGTCAATAATCCAAATCCACTCAACCCTCTACAAATTCACTGGTAATATCAACACTTCAAAAAAAGAATGAAAAGAGAGGTTGATCAATAATTACTACTCCTACAGTGAGACAGCCATGAATTTTGTCAGAGAAGATTGTCCACAACCTAAACATTTATTTTTGTTGCATTCCTTTTGAAGCATCTAGAAGCTGCACTGTTGAAAAGAGTAGTTTTCTTATTTTAGTCTTAAGAAAAGGCAAGAGTGAAAAAGAAAAAGTCAAGGAAGAGTAATTTCTCATAGATGAACTGGTTTAATTTCCCCGTTGGTGAAATAAGAAATAAAGCCATGTAATTTTTAAATTTAAATTTAAATTTAAATATCCTGTATGAACACACATGTACATTTGCCACTATGATATTGACAATGAATAGAGATGTATAAACTTCATTAGAAATAATGTAAATCTAAATAAGTGAGCATAATCTAATGTCAGATGATTATATGATACAGTACAGTTGCAAGTAAAAACTTAAATTAAAATATGGAAGGAGACAGACATAGAAATCTGGCATAATAGAGTAAAATCTGCTTTACATCTTGAACATGTTCTCTGCTTTAATTTCTGCATAGTGTAATCAGTATGGGTACAAATTTCATCACTATACATCCATGTATTCTTGCTGAATACTCTATTTTTTCAGGTAGATTTTACACCACAGCTGTCTGTTACTTTCTCTTTTTCAATATGTTGTGTATTTATACCACATCACAGCTTTGCTCTCAAAAGACTTTTCCACCTTGGATCAAATCTTTATGTCCCTCCAAATAATAAGTAAGCAAAGTCCTCCTTAAGACCCTATTGTGGTGTTTTCTTCTATTTCTTCCCCTTCTTTAAGTCTCCCTCAACCGTTCTGTCCCTCTGGCTTGAGGCTGAGCCTGTGCTGCAGGTTGGTGACAGTGTGACAGGGGAGATGATGCCTTTCTCTGCTGAAACTCTGCACTTGCCACTCTGCTGGCTCAGGGGAGAGTTCTGTGTGGCTGGGTTGCAAGTACTGAAATTCAGTATTAAGCAACAGTATGTATCACTTCACAGCAACTTTTTAATAAGAGTTTTAGAAATAGGCTGTGAAACCCAAGTTCTAATAAAAGCTGAGAGACCAGAGGATGAAACTATAATGCATAGAAAGTCTTTACATTTCTTATTTCATTTTCTGCTTGGTTATTCATTAATCTGCTGCAATACTTCATTGAACCTCTTCTGTTAATTATGTGTGTACTTTATCAATGACAGAGGTTATTTGCTGTTAGTTTTCATGTACATACAATTTAATAATAGAGAGATAGGAATTGTCTCCTTTTTTTCCAGTTTGACTTCTTAAGGCTTGCATAACTGTCAATTTTCCAAAGACTGAGCTTTCAGAACTTTCAACAGTAAACATTATTATCAGAAAATGCTGAGAAAATGAGGGGCCAAGTTATCTTTTAACATTACACCATTTTCTGTGGGCAAAAGAGGCTAATCTAGGGCACAAGAAAGAATTATTGTGCAAAACTCACAAAGAAGGAATATGCAGGTGCTCCAGGTTAGATTAACAAATGCATTTTCTTCATCAAGAAGAGGTAAAGGAATAATGTAATTGAAGACAAAAAGCCATTGGTCAGGAGGCATCTGGGTGTGCTTCACTAGAAGTGAGCTGCATGTTGTCTGGCCACATCTATATGGCAGCCAGGGAGACTTTTCATATCCTGTATGACTTCAAACGATTATTTACTGAACTTGGTATTGTATAAACTTCAGTTCCATTTCCAAATCCTGTGAAAGAAAATGCAGTAATGTCCCTGAAACACAGAAATGGGAGTATAGGAATAAGAACTTATTCCTATATATATATAAGAATAGGAACTTCCGGCTGAGCCCCAGGAGTTTTGTGGAAAGAACAACTACACACATAATAGAGCAAGAGCAGTAGAGTTTTTAAGGCATCAGATTCACAAGAGCTTCTGCTATGACAAAAGTTTTGCCTCTTTCCATCCTCCATCCTCTGCATATTAGCTCACAGGATGCATGGCACAGAATTCTGATAAAATCCCATTGATTTGTTATGTATTAAAATTTGCCAAACATTAATCCAAACACTTGGAATAGAATTAATTTCTTCTGCCAAAGCACTTAATCTAAGTGTTGTAACAATCTAATGAAGAAAATGTTTATTTGAAGGTTGCCTGGAAAAAGGATACATATAAATATTCCATGAATTTAAGAGATAACAATATGACAAAGTTATTCCAATAAAAAAAAGTTGCCAGTTGTGCAAACATTTTTTTCCTCCAGCGTGGTGTCATGGAATCAGTAGAAAAAATCTTCCCACCTCATAACAGAACATGATGAAGAAATGAAAATAAGAAAGTAAGTAAGAAAATATGAAATCTTTAATTAAAAATGCCTCCTTCAGCATTTTGCTGAAATTATTAAGGGATTTCTGTGAATTGCAGTTGTTTTCTTTGGCTTACAATCTGGAGGTTTCATACTCCCTGATAGAAGTGGCTGTTGAAAACAGGGCAGAAATGATGAGGACTAAAGCACACAAGTTGTGACAGGCCTTTAATTATCTTACCAAAAACTGAAAGGGGGAGGCAGGAAACATTTTATGAGTAATGTGTTTCTTACATTTTGGAGGAAAAGAAATAATAGAAATATGGTGGGAAACGCCATGATAATTCACATAAGAATTGTGAAAGACACATAACACTCTGTTTTGGGACAAAAAGGAAAAATATTCGCTAGAAAGAAAAAATCCTGCAAAACCTGGGTCCACTGTTCCAGTATAAGAAGCCAATCCAGAATGTATGTGTTTCAGTACTGCCTGGTTGCCAACACCAGGATTTCAGATTCTTGCCTTATCTTTGCTGATAACCAAAACCTTCATGATACGGATGGAGACTACTCCACCCTGATCTTCTCTCCTACCTGGCTCCAACTCTCAGAATTATCTCCTCTGAGTTAGAGCCCTGTCCTGGGCAGAGGAGACACATTCCTTAGTGCCTAAGAACAGTGCAAACCCCCTCTCTCGGCATCTGTGTTTGAGCAGGAGAGACCCTCAACCCTGCAGGCACATCCCTCCTCAAGAGGCCATCAGCACCCAGCCCTCGCTGCTGCAGCAGCCCCAGGGGCATCCAGTGCCCAGGCTCTCCCTAGAAGCAGAGTGGCAGCACCACTGGGCCCAGCCTTTCTGCTGGCTTTGTGCTGGCCATGGCCCCTGCCTGGAGCTGCTGCCCTGAGGATGCTCCTCTCTCTGCACCCACCTTGCAGTGGCTGAGGGGTCAAACACAGCCAGCCCAGAGGGGTGCTGGGGACTGGGCTTGTCCCCTGCTGCCACAGACCTTGCTGGACACCTATAGAAAAGGATGAGGCAATTTTCCCGTGTACAGCAATGTGTGTGTGTCAATGACTGTAGCAATGGTGTCAGGTTGTGATCTTGTTTGGAAAGTCCCTTTTTTCTTTCATTTTTCAAGGGAAATTTGAGTTTTCATTAATCCCCTGAAGTGCAAAGAGCAACGTGACTGGGAAGCCTGTAGTGTGATTGGGGAGAATTGAAATTAAACATAGCAGAGTGAGAAGAGCGATGTAGAGATTGCATACTGAGTGAACAGAATCAGTTTCTGAATAATGACTGGTCTTCAGTCAGATTTTTTCTTGTGGTCACAAGCCACTTGATCCAAGCTAGCAGCTCTGCTACCAGTGAACAATGGGTTTTGTCTGCAGGAAAATGTCTCTGCTAGAAGCTGGGACAGCTCAGTCACATCAAGCTGACTGGCTGATAGCCGCAGCAGCCCTTCCAAGAGCATGTGGCAGAAAATCAGAAGACAGCATTTCAGCTGCTTGGCTCTATGAGACCTGTCTCCATGGAGAGACTGTCACTTGCTAAGATTAGAACCACCTCTGACTGACATTCCCTGCACACCCTTTAATGAACCCACGCGAGGTGTCAAAATCCACACGCTGAGTTGACTCATCCATCTTCAAAAGTGAGGATGTCCTGAACTGGGTGCATGTGCTGATAGAGCTCATGGAGAGCAGGTATCACCCAGAGACTGCTGGGATGTTCAGCCATGCACCAAGGCCTGGCCAGAACAGCACCTGCCTGGGCAAGGCAGGGTTTGGTGCTGGGCAGCTCCTGGGACTCTGCTTCCCGGGGTTGGGAAGAGCACATGGGGAAATACTAAAGGGGCAGAGCAAAGCACCTGCAGGTCCTGGTGCTCTGTAAGGACATCTTGTAATTTCAGTCTTCATTTGCCCCGGGCTAGCTGGCACCAGAATCTCAGAAATGCAGTGCCAGCAGTCTTCATCAAGACTAAGTGCAAGAGCAGGAGATGTGCTGCTCTGTGAACCTTCCATGCTGTGAACCTTCCATGCTGTTAGCTAAACCTGCACAGAGCTTAATTGCCATTTCTGTGGAGCCTTGCAGAGTTGGGGGCTATCCACCTTGTGCAGAAAATGTCATATCTTATCCAAAGCACTTCTCTTACTACCTTACTCTTACTACTTTAATTTAATGACCATTCTCAGTTTCCCTTTACTGACTGCCCTTCTATTAATGAAAAAGAAAACTCATCTTTTTAAGTGACAAGAGAACTGCTTTGCTCCTATTTATTGTAGTGTCAGCCTAAAAAACTATTGACATCAATAATGCTGAACATCATGAGAGAGGAAAATCAGGCCCCACAGATTCACAGAGGATTAAAAGGGATCACTGGCTCAGAAAAGGTATAACATAATTTTCATAGTCACCAACAATTGTACCCTTCCACCAGCAAGGAAAGCTCTCTTTCAAGAGCATTTTCCAAAGTGTCTTTAGGTCAGTATACTCTGTGCTGAGCCCTCTTCTGGTGAGGGCTAGTTAGTAGATACTTAAGATTAAACAAATCAGACAGGAAGAATTGTTTTGTTTTCTCATCTTCAATGTTGAAAAAGTTTTTTTATTAAAAGTCCAGTTTTCAAGGTACTGGGGACAACCACATTCTGCAACTTGCTTATTTGTACAAAACCCTGATGATGGATTTCATATGCTTAGGCAAAACCTGTTCACTGGAACATTGCTTAAACTACTGTTCATATACTGAAGTATTCCATTAAAAAAAAAAGGATTTTTCTGGTTCACTGAGTACATTTGAGTTCTGTCCTGAACTTCAGAGTCTATAATACACAGTGCTGAGAAACACTGAAAAAACCCAAGAGATTCCAGCATGAGTGAGACACTGAAATGCACTTAGACCTTCAAGAGTTGACATTAGTTATGTGCATTGGGAACAGCTGTCACATAAATAATCCCAAATCTTTGGTCTTTAGCTCCACATTTTGCTCCTTTCTACCTATTCTTTTTTTTCTCATTGCTCAAATTCCCCATCAGAAAATCAAACACTTTTTATCAAATATTTCTTGGCCTCTTGCTCCACATCTCAATTGCAATGTCACCACTTCATTTCACTTTACTGAGAAAATCTATATCATGCAATAAGTCCATTCCTTACTGAAAGTTAATTATGTATTATCTAATATAATGGTCTATATTAGATATGTTATTATGATATAGCATAACTATATAATACATTCTATAACATGTTATATTACTATTACATATTGTATAACACATAATTACTACACTGTATCATATACAAATATAGTACATGCACTACACACCATTAAAAAACATAGTAACAGAACTATACCTAATGTGATATTTTAAGACATTTAATGTGTGTATAGGAATAATAAATCACACATTTTTGTAAATCTTACTGATTTTTTAACAATCTGCTCAGTAGTTCATATCAAGCTCGAGGAAATGTTTCCTTTTCACAGCATTTGCCTTAAAAAAGAATAAAATTTAAAAGAACTGATCTGTCATCCACTATCAAGGCACTTTGATTATTTATTAGATATTATTCATTTTACAAGATCATTTCCACAAGATCATATTCCAGTTTAACTTGTCTCCCTGTCTGGCAAACTGGAATATTTTTAAGGGTAGTGGTATTACAGCTTCCAGTTGCATCACATCTCTAAAATTAAACAGACAAAAAATATCTATAGCATAGGGAAGATACTCTAGATCTTTTCTGGAGTTCAGAATATAGTTTCTTGACATATCTTTTGGGGAACATTTTTAAAGTTGGTCATAATCAATGAGCTGTTTACAGCACAGAGCTGTAAACCAAATCTGCAGCCCTTTCTAGCAAGCCAATTAACAGGACTTATTATGTAAAAGAGGATATTCCAGCAGAATTTCTGTTTTATTTATGCCAAGTTCTACTCAAAGATCCCTTTGGTTTCTGCTTATTTAAGAACAAAATTAAGGTACTCATGCACAGAGAAAATAAAATGAAAATGGTAAGAAGACATGTTTTATCTTTCAGGACAATATTTGTCCTGAGGTATACAAAAAAGCTTGGAATACTAGATCATTATACCTAAACTATTTCAGTGGACCTAGCTCCACTAGACAAGATGCTGTGCAGCCTCACCTTGAATATTGTGTGCACTTTTAGTCACTATAAGATAAGAAAGATATCAAACTCTCAGGGAATATCCAAAGGAGGGTGATGAGCATGGTGAAGGACCTTGAGGGGAAGCTGATGAGAAGCAGCTGAGGGCACTTGGTCTGTTCAGCCTGGAGGAGACTGAGGGGAGACCTCACTGCAGTTACAGCTTCCTGTGAGGGGAACAGGAGGGGCAGGCACTGAGCTCTGATCTGTGGTGATGGTGACAGGACCTGAGGGAATGGCCTGAAGTTGTGTCAGGGAAGGTTCAGGTTGGGTGTCAGGAAAAGGTTCTGCACCCAGAGGCGGCTGGGCACTGGAACAACTCCCCAGGGCAGTGGTCACAGCACCTGGCAGAGCTCAAGAAATGTTTGGAAAACATTCCCAGGCCCATGGTGTTACTCTTGGGGATGGTCCTGTGCAGGGTAAGCGTTGGACTTGACATCCTTGTTGGTCCCTTCCAAATAAGCTGGTTCTGTGATTCTGTGATTCACACACATACGATACGAGCGAGACTCCACCGCCCTCTGAGAGCCCTGTGTAGCTACCTCCATCCATACATGGCTACATACACAGCAGACTACTCTGACAGACAGGGCCTAAGAGAGCTCTGTTGGGTCATAAAAAACACTTATGCTGAGGCAACTAAATTCTTCTTGAACTAGCTTGAGAAAAGTCATCCTTTGGCTGTTAATTAGATCTCCTTTGACTATAGCGGAGATGAGATATTCTATATATTGGTACATATCTACAAGTATAAATGTCTGATGTAAATGATTTTGACTTCTGATCCCAGTGGATATATTTAAATGCAAAGCTTTGAGACAAAGCAGTTACATCATTAACACAACTTATACTTACCATGGACAAAAGTACAATTCAACTTTAAGTACTTCATTTTTTGTAATGTGTTTTGAAGTATTTTGGAGGCAGAATAGCTCTTGTTGTTATTGTTAGGAAACTAGCTACAAAACTATGAAAAGAAATGCAGAACCAGGCCAAAAGTAAAGGGTCTGTAAGGCAGCCATGTAAGGCAGCCATGCTAAGAAAATAAACCACAATATTTTGTGGATAAAGAACATCTGGAAGAAAATGGTCAGATTCCTCAGTCTTCCTGGTAAAAGTTGTAGCAGGCCAGCTGTGAACATCCCAACTCCTCCCTTGAAGGATGCTTTTGTTCCTTGTCCTTGCTGAAGCCAATTAAGAGACGTACAGAAAGCCAAAATATGAATGCCCTGTGACCTCCTCCAGCTCTCCCTTCCTTGGGATAGCACTGTCAGACTGAACCTTGGCAACTCTCCCCTTAGTTCTTTCCTGATGAATTGAATGACCAAGCCCCAGCTTGTCTGTGAAACCCAAAATAAAGGATTTGTCTCTGTTTGGGCAGCAGCTGCAGGTGCTGTGGGTTGGCCAAGAGGGCCTTTAGCCCTGATGCCATTTCTCACTCCAGTGAAGCCCATCCTTGAGCCCAGACATGTGAGTTCAGATCGACCAGTTTGGCAGAAAGCTTCCCATGGCAGGGCTATTCTCTTCTGGGCAGTTTCATCTCCTTTTCTTACATAAGTTGATCAAAGGAAGCATGATTCACTTAAGATTTGTTCCACTGTATGTAAAGCCAAAGCCTTAACCACAAACACTTTACATGTGCTTGCTAGAAGTGTGTGAGTTACATGCCAGCCCCTCCTGGCTGTTTGCAACTAGCCAAGATTCATTTATTACCATTCCATGTTGTCTAACACTATCCTGCTGATCTATAGGTAAAAAATGCATAGTAAGCAACAACTGAATATTATAAAAGGCTCACACTTTTGCTGTTTAATCCATTATCTAACTCATATATCTTTGCATTACCACAAGGTTTCTGAACATTAAAGTGTTGGAACGTGACTTGCATGGTACTCAAGATTTTCTGGTAGGTTTACAAGGTATCAAATGAACAGCTCAAATTTTTTCAAGATGTGTACATAACAAGTGGAAAAATGGGCTTATGGTTGTGCAACTGTTGATAGCCAGTGCAGGCATGCTCTCATTCCACCAGCTCTTTATGTACTGCCTCATTCAAGTAAATGTTTCTTCATTGTCATTCGAGGGATTGTTTTAAAGCCAAGTATCCAAACACAGACTATACAAAGAAAACTTTTATCGCTTCAGGATTCCATGCATTGAACTGATTTGTAAGCAGACTTTGAGCTTCAGCCTCAGAAATCAAGATGTGAAGCAGAAAACTGAGGCTTCAGCTCCACAGCACGCAGCCACTGCCATCCAATGCTGCCACCTCTGCACATCCTGCAAGAGCAGAAGGGCAGCACATGTCAGATCAGATGTGCACAAAAAGCTGCACAAAATCTTTTAAAACCTTTGTGAATGGATAAACGAGGGTCCAGTGAGTTGCACTTAATTTTGGAAGCAGTTATTAACCTAAAGAAAACACTGTGGTCAAAGGTAAAAGATTAGTTGCACTGAAATTTGAAATGTTTGGAGAAAAAGCTTTGAGCAATACAGTTTCCATCCTCATTTTTCTTTAGATTTTTTAATTACAAATTAATTAATTAGAGAATTAGTCAATGAATTAGTCAATGTACTAATTTATTAAAAAGACACATTTAGGTAAAGTATTTACCATATCAATAAGAACACCAGGGACTTGGCATATTGTGGCTTAAGCAAATACAGGATAGAGCAAAAATTTTCAAAAGTGTATAAGTCTGACAGACTGACATAAGAATGTACTCCACATGTAACTGGAAATCCTAAAATCATAAATGGCAATTTCCCATTTCCCGAGGGATTTCAGAACATCAAATAACTTCACTACAGACCTCCTTGACAGATAAAAAAATATAGAGATTGGAACTGTGCACTTTGGAGGACCACTCTGACAAGTATATGAGTTATTGCTTCCCTATAGGAAACCAAAGTTGACCTGAAAATCATATTTTGAAAGGAAGTCTTGAGGTTTTTCAATGACAGGCTTAAATGATGAATTTGGGAAGAAGCAGGATAGTGTACACATGAGGAATGTAAGAACTTTCTCCTCTTTTAGTTATTAGATGTATCCAGCAGGTACTTTGTGCAAAGAAGTCTTGACTTTTTGGATCATATTCTTAAGGAAATTTTGGACCTCTAGAAAAGTTCCAGACAGCTGGATGTCAACAGGAGTCAGGTATGAAAAAGGACTGATGAATAAAAATAATATGTAGACTACTGCTTCAGAGTAACATAGATAATTGTCATAGTGGCTCTTAATCAACACCTTTAAGCACATTTTTGAAGTTTTTCAGGTGAATTTGAGCACTTCTAAAATTTGTTCATCTCCTTTTCCCATTGTGTCTAGTATATCATCAACTACAGACAAGTTTTTTAAAAAGTTACTAAAAAAAAGCGTTTATAAACACATTTTTTTCTCTTGACAATGATGCTGACAACCACTGCCAATTTAAGCAGTGGTTAATTAATTCTCTCTGTTAAACGGGAAAAAAATTATGTGTCTGGTTTACTTATGTCCTGTTGTCACGGTATCTCTACTCCCTTGAAAACCAGTTCTGGTAGACTACTCTCATCCCAAACATCCCATCAGTCCAAACCTGCTTGGATGTCATCACTTCCAGACTCTGTCAATAACTAGTAATAAGATGCTTTCATAATTCTCCTTTCCATGTTTATATAAAACAGAAATATTTCTGATGCAAATGATATAAAGGATTGTGCACTACGGTTTACATCACTTAACATTCTGCAATGAACACTTAATTCTGAACAGCTAAATGATCTGTCTGGCCAAGTGCTAACTCTGCCCTGAGGACATCAGCATTTCTAAATATTCTAAATATTGGAATGTGTTTTAAAACTGTTGAATGTCTTACTAGAAAACAACCAGGTGAATGCATTTGATTTTGAATGGAGTTCCTACAGAAAAGCATGAAAAAGTAGAGGTGTAATCTCAGATTACACTGATCCTTCAAATGCATTTGTGATGTTTTAAAATGCCTGGTCCCAGCTGTCAGACCTGCATGACCATCAATAGCTCTCTGGACAGTGGTCTAGAGACCACCTTGAGTTTACTAAGCAAAGCATCAGTAGCAGAAACATCTTGTCAAGTACATTTTGGAATGATAATCAGTTCATTTTGCTTTTACTTATGGTTTGCCCATTCTTTGAAGCAGTGTCCAGGTCAGAGATTGTATTCACACAGGGGGGCAGCCCCAAGCAGGCTGACTGGCTCCCCCCTGCATTGTGCAGAATGCCAGGACAGGCTCAGGATGCTCTGGACAAGGCAGAGACATTTTTGCAACCCACAAATGGGAAGGAGTGTCAAATGGGAAGGACCTCTCCCACAGGACATTTGCTGACCAATGCACTCTTTTAAGCAAAATTTTAAGATAATCCATATAGATCTCCTTTAAATTTGCAGGCATTAAATCCTTATTTAGGATTTTAATCCTCAACTATTCAGTTGTAAGAAGCATGATACTGTCCTCGGGTGGGCAGCTTAAAATCATGGTATTTTTGGCACAGTACTTTGTTTCTTGCCTTTATTATATTTCTTTTCTGAATTTTGACCTATACTTGGGATATATAGGTGAAAGTTTCTCCCTGCAAGAACTTTCTTTATTGCCATGTAATCATGTGGTTACAAGTTTTGAGTTGGTATATTTAAGGATCAACCATTAAAATAGAAATAATGAGGATAATTTTTTCTTTGTTTTGAAAGCTTTTAGCAGATTCTAAGGTATAGATCTTCTCCCTGTTCCAAATCCTGTGATTCTGAGTGAATGACTACCAAAAACTCAAGTTGTTCAATGATGCCATGAAAAATTGTGAAGAGGCTGTAGACTCCTAACCTGTCTTTCTGGAAGTCTTTGCATGCAGTTTAAACCTAAAAAATATGAACACAATTATGTTTCCACCTCCAAATTGCTCTTTTTTCTTTATGCTAATTTTTTCTTTGTGTATTATGTATAAAAGAGATATTTTTCCTATACTCTGCCATGGAGTATTTATTTTCTTTTCTTTCTTGTCACTTTCCTTAATTGAAATTAAAGAAGCCATAGCCTGCAAGAGCATGATTTGTTCCTTATGCATGAAAACATAATGTCCTTCTAGGTTATCTCAGTGGGGTGCACTGTGACTGCAATGCACCAAAAACCCTCTGAAATTAAAAGCAAATAAACAAACTGGGTTTATCTTAAACAACAGTGGAAAATTCCTGTCAATTTAAGAGAGCAAGGTTGCAGAAATGTTTCTTATTCTTTGCCAAACTCTCCACTTTCTTTCTGCTCAGTAAGAAAAGCAGCACCATGTTGTATTTTCCTGACTGGTGACCATGTTATCACAGCAATCCTTTCTTTCCTATCACCATAAAAGGTATAAACAAGTAGCTTAGAAAATTGGTAATATGACAGCTATTCCTTGCAGTTGCCCTCACATCGAGATGTGTAACTATCATTAACCAAATAATTCAACTTCAGTGTTATAGTAGAAACAGCACTAGCCTGAAATCATTGCAAAACTGTTCAGACTAAGAGGGACATTTTCATCTGCCACAGCTAAAACCAGTGTGATCACTGACTGTGACCAATGAAATAATAATTTCAACTTCAGCTGTAAGTCTTTGATAACAATATCACACAAGTCATCACAGCATCAGACATCATATCATAAAGGAACCTCTTGAATAATACAGAGGAAAAATTATTATGACCCTTTACTGTAAGTTCCCTGTTCTTAGGACAGATATTACTCAGTGATGATAAATGTCAGGTTGACTTCCTGTGTGTTTTGCATGACACCCTCTAAAACACATAACTACACACCAGTAATAGCAAGCCTGTCTGCAAAAGGAAGTACCTGAAACAGGAAATTACTCACCTCCAGAATTTGAGTCCCTACTAGCTCATTTGTGATTATTTCTGTATGTTGAAAAGGAATGAAGCCAAAACATGCCACTTCCATTTCATTAAACCAGAAAAATGTCCCCAGGATAAATTCAGATAATTAGGGGGATTCAAAACTTCCAAGCCACTCCTTTAGGGGCTTGCTGAGTAAGAAAAACCTTCTTTTTTTTTTTTTTTTTTTGTTGTTTTTTTTTTTTTTTTTAATATAGAGGAAGTTTGTAACCTGAAGTGCCCTTTACAGAAATTCTCTACCTTTATGAAAAAATGGTATATGTAAGGGAATTCAGCACAAGGGCAGGAATATTTCATGCAACTGCTCACATCAGCCCCTAGAACATTCTTCTAGCTATCTGTTCTTGTGCAGCTAATCCAATGCCTCAGAAAGCTTTAGTCACGTGGATGTATAAAGGGAAGGTTTCTTATCTCTAATTTGCAATTAGCTCTCTTTTTCCTATGGTTTCCTACCTTGGTAAATTTAACTCTTACACAATTGAGTTAAAAATAGGAAGAAGATACAGAAATTTTTGCTGAAATGCCAAGAGTTAATCTGTGCTCACATGAGGATTTACCTCTTTGATCTTCCCTCTGACACCTGGTTGTGGCTGTGGTTAACACTTGAGCTACAGTGCAAAATGCAAAAGGAATGCAGGCTACAACACTCTTAAGATTCCATAACAACAAAAATGCAGTGCACAAACACCTTTCTGTGTAAGTTCCTTATCTAAATGAATACTCATAAATGTTGTGTGGAAGACACTTTTTCTACAGGTAAGGACTGCAGAGCACAAGTCAGCAAGGCTGAGCACTAGGAAAGCAATAACCAAGTCCTTCTGCAAATCTTACTGTGACTGAATGAATTTTTTTAGCAGTTACATCTCCTCTGGGTGATGTTTTGATGCTTGTCTTACTGGAAAAATTTCCATTTCTACAGAGAAGTCATTTTCAATTAATCTAGACATAAAGCTAAACCTGCTCAAAATGAAGTAATTCCCCAGGTTTGCCAGTCTACTTCCCTGAATAGTGATTGAAATGCTCTTGAGAGGCAGAGGGCTGATAGATATAGGAAAGTGCACCAAATGCTGTATTAGAATAACTGAACAGGTTTAATGAGATCACTATTTTAATTCAATGAGTTGAAGAACACTTTTAGTGCAGGTAGCTCAGTGTGCAGGCTGCAGATTGAGCTCTGGGTGGTGAGATTGAGAGGCAGGAGGCAAAAGGCCAGGAACAGGCACTGATCTTTTGCACAAGAAAGGGCATGACCAGACTCTCAGAGGCACAGCAGGAGCCAAAGACACCCAGATTTTCACAAACTTAGACTGTGAGAGTATCAAAGTCCAGGGTTTCATTTGCTCGGGTTCCCTCCTTAGAGACACTCGTTTGATCTTTTATCTTGGTATTTGACTATTGCACCAAGATTAAATTATTTCAAGGATCCAAATTCTGGAAAACCAGGGTTGAGCCAGTAAGGAAACCTGTCCTATCTGTGTGAGAGTGGAGTGTGCAGGGAATCAAACGGGGACCTGTCAGCCACAGGAGCCACTCCTGCCCCCCCAAGGTGCTTCTGTCCCAGCTCAGCTGGTGTGAGTGTGACTGCCAGAGTGGCTTCTGGGTGGCCAGACAGGAAAGCTTCCTTAACACAATCTAAAGTTCAGTGCCAGTTTCTCTTGCATGGTAGCTTAGAGTCTATGTCAGAAACTTAAATATGAATTAGTATGCCTGAGACATGAAAAGACATCTGTGCTGGTAAACAAAGTGAGCCCAGAGACAGAACCATACAGCAAGCCTCCCACCACATGAGGGAGAACTTCTCTTACAATCCAAAACAGTGTCACAGTTTCTGGAATGTCACGGAATGGCCTGTGATGCTCCCTGAACTATACTCAAATGCTGTTTGAGAAAGCATCAGATATGCATGATATCACCATGGGGCTGTGGCCAGCCCTTTCAGAATTTACTAATACAGAGTTTAGGTATCTCCCTTCTGGAAGGCACATCAGCTGATAGTGTTTACACAGACTCACAGCTGAGGTTCAAGGATTAGCTGTTTTAGGTGTTTTTATGCTTGCTGAGAAGCACGTGTCCAAGAGTCCTCTATCCAGCCCATGATACCAAACGCCCCTACCCAGCAAAATCCAACATTCCAACATCAGTTTCTCATTCAGAATGACCTGAGCCAACTCAGAACAGTGCACAGGAGTTGGCAAGTGCTCTTGACATGGGTTAAGTCTTGCCAAAAGTCTAAGAACTTAACAATAGAGAAGACTATTACCCGGGGCTATACTCTAATATAGCTTAATTAATGAATATAGATGTAGCAGGAGAGACTGTTTTTATCCATATATATCTGCCAGTCCAAGCTAAGCTACAGGCAAACAGTACACAAGGCAGGCCTTCCTTCATTCCTTCCTTTGTCTCTATCTTCAATTTCTACAGAACAACTTAATTTAAGAACTATACACTTTAAAACAAAATAAATGGAGAACATCATCTTTTTCCTGTACATGGAGAATTCACTACCCAGGACTTTGTATCATCAACAGGAAAATTACATCATTTGTATTTAAAGCTAAATATTTGCTTGCACATTAAAATAATAGATAGTGTACATGACAGGTTTCACAATAAAATATTTTTAATACACTAACATATAAAAAGAACATCTTTAAGACTTGGAGGTTGTAAATCAAACTCTAATGGAATCTGTGGGAGGATTGCTACATATTTCAATAAATGCAGGCACTGGCTCACAGTTCCAGCGATGTTGAATTTCCAGTAACTATTAGCTAAGTGGGAATTCCTCCAGAATTGCAGAAATGTATCTAAGAGCCAAACTCAGTCCAAAGTATTTTTAAAAATACTTTTATAATCACACTAAAATATTGGCATGGCAAGGATCAAGATACAGGAATTCCTACTGTGATTGCTGACATTTGTTTGAAATATTATATACCTTAAGATCAGTATACATTGTTCCTGGTTTTGACATATTCAATTTAGTCTTGAGTCTCAGAATTATTTATTATTAAAAATACTCAGTTTTTAGGTCAAGACTTTTATATCCATCGTATTGTATCAGCCTAGGGGAAAAAAGAAACACAAAAAACAGAGATTCTTCTTGATACATCTGGAAATTATGTGTAATAAATATTGTGAACTGAGAATGGGTCCTGAAAGAGTAATTAGATCATCTGGCACAGAGAGTAAAACAGGTGAGAATTCACAAAATTAAGAGATAAAGTTGTACAGCTTAATGGTAGTTTTGCAAAGTTCACTCTTTGAATTGACTGTAAATCAGATTATAATATTATACAGACTCTTCTTTCAAACACAGTATAATCATTAAGCGAGTAGCAATCAGTATTTCACTTTCAAAATAAGAGGATCCATTGAGTAAAACTTTGAAGCAGATTTTCCCAGCTCTAGTTCTTTTCAAGGGAATATAGACAGAATATACTTCCTACATATGCAAACTACATAGGAATAAAGCTGAAGAATTTTATTACAAAACAGAGCAATAATCCAAAATCAATTTAACAAATAGGAGAAATAGTCTCAAAACATAAGTACAAGTGCAGAATATTATTTTTCAGAGGCAATAATAATTTACCAGAATACAAGTATGGGAATAACTGAGTACATATTCTTTCAAAAAAAGGTTTAGCATGGAAGCTAATATTTAGATGAAAAATCAGAAGTGCCATGCTAATGGAGGAAAGCCATAGTGACACATTTGAAAAGAAATATGCCTCTAAGTACATGAGGAAGTAATACTTCTGTTCTGCTCTGCTTTGGTAAGAATTCAGTTGAACAACTCTGCCTAATTGGGATGGCAGCATTTCAGTAAAAGCAAAACAAAGGCATACAGTATAAAAGCTGCTCACTACAGTTTCTCTGCTGGATGTCTTTTTGAGTGTGATGTTTGACTACTTTTATGAACTTAGTTTCAGTGATGTTTGCATGGACAATGAAGAGGATGTGAAGAACACTCACTACACCAGTAATATCTTCTGGCCCCTTCTTCTTAGGAGTGAGATAAATTGTATGAATATATAAACACTCCTCCCTATCCTAAATACCTCTCCAGACTTCACTGAGTAGCCAGTGTACTGCCTTCAATAGGATAAGGCTGGAGCTAAAAAAGGAAGCAAACCCGAAATTTGCTTTTATTGGCCCAGAACACCCATATCCTCAAAAAATTCATTAGAGAAGCCAATATTGCCTAGGTTGCAAGCTGTTTTCCTCAGCTGAATTCCCAGCTCATCCTAATTTCTTTTTCATTATTATTTATTTTAAAAATAGTAATAAATAAATATTAATAGTTCCTTCAAATACTATTTCTGACATGAGAGATTTTTCATTCTGTTTGCCAAACGAACAGCTTTCTAATATTTTTTTTTTCTTTGCACTCTAGATCCCTGGGGCAATGGTAAGAAACTCTCCATGTTTCCTTTTTGTAGAGCAGACCTTTGGCAGCCTGCAGAGAGAGGCAGCTATAATAAGGAGCATGTGTCAGACCCCGAGCATCTCTCCTTTGCCCTGACTCAAACCAGGTGTCTCTGTTCTCTGTGCTGCAGTGAACCCATTTGTACCAGGGACAGAACCATACTGTGCTCTTATACAGGCACAACAACTGTGGCTTCAAACCCCCAGAAATGTCATAAAGTTCACTCAACAACAGCCAAGTATTTCAATAAAGGCCAGCTTAAGTACTGAAAAGGAACATACATTCACTTTCTGTTTGAGATGTAAATACAGAGAAGTGTTAAGTTCTCTTCAGGTGAAGAGGAAGATTATTTCCCTTGGTTGCTGTCTGTCTCTTGGGAGTTTATGGATGCTTAACATTTTTCAAGTTTTTGTCCAATAACATCATAAACACTGTAAATACAGTTCAGGCACACATTTTCATTGTTTTGCAGCTGAATATTACATGCAGGGGAATTGGTGACCTCTGTAATGGCAGGCTATAGCAGAAAGAAATACTTTTTTATGTGTGCTCCTTTTCCCTTTCTCTATTCCTTGATATTTAAATCAGCATACTAAAGAAACAGATTTTCCCTGCAGTGTAGCACTTCTGTAAGTAGAATCAGAATCACAGAATCAATTAGGTTAGAAAAGATCTTTTAGATTATTGAGTCCAACCTATGACCTAAGGCCACCATGTCAATGAGATCACTGCACTGAGTGCCCCATCTGGCCATGCCTCAAACACCTCCAAGGACAGGGACACTGATTTTGTCTAAGCTCTGGTAATTTTATTCACAGGAGCTGGTATGAGGCTGGTGTTTTGGATTTATGCAGAAAACAGTGTCAACATTACTGGGATGTTTTCACCCTTGCTGAGCAGTGCTTTCACAGTATCAAGGTATTTCTGCTCCTGATCCCAGCCTACCAGAGGAGGGGAGTGGGATTGCACAAGGAATTGGGAGGGGACACAGCCAGGACAGCTGATCCCAACTGAGCCAAGTGATACCCCACACCATGCGGTGTCTTGCTCAGCATATATGAAGCTGGAAAAAGAGGGAGGAAGAGGTGGATAATTTGGAATGATGACATCTTCCCAAGTCACCATTTGGTGTGATAGAGCCCTGCTTTCCTGAGGATCGCTGAACACCTGCCTGCCCGTGGGAAGTGGTGAATTAATTCCTTGTTTTCCTTTGCTTGTGGGTGCAGCTTGTGCTTTAACTATTGGACTGTCTTTATTTCAACCCAGGAGTTATCTCAGCTCTATCTTCTGACTCTCCCATCCCCTGACAGGGGGCTGAGCAAGCAGCTGTGGGGCTTGGTTTCGAGCTGGGGTTAAAACACAACACAGAGACACGACAGCAATTATTTCCTCTCCATACCTTTTTACAGGTAATCATCTGCAGACAGACATATTCATAACAAAAACAAATTCTGCCTTAACATTCTCCGCAGCACTCTAAACTGTATGAAGTATACTCTAACAAGTATGAAGGCTAGAACTCAGGGATATTTTGGATCAAGGAACTTTTCTGTTCACAAGATGCTAAGATATTTGGCAGCACAAGGACCTGAATATTCCTGTTGATATTGGCCAGACTCTCACCACAGTCATATGTTGCATGGAGAAGCACTGCTCTCACTGGAGTCAGAGGAAACTGTCAGTAAACCCTTGTCATAAAAAGCCCTAGCCAAGTGTAGGACAGCAAGATGATAATCCTTCAAGCCTGCAAAGTCCATGGAATGGACACCATTTGCACATTCTTCTGAATGACCAACGAAAAGGGCAGAGTTTCAAAGTAATAAGCAGAAAGGATCTCTTATGTGTTGCCCATTTTATGGATTAAAAAAAAAAAGGCAGCTGGATGGATAAGCTGACAAGCTGCAGTCTTGCCCACATATAGATAAGATGCCTGTTCAGTGCAATCTCCAGACTAAGTCAGAATAGGAAAATATTAAGATGTTTTGCAGAATCCTGAACCTACCTGTGGCCACAATCAGACCTCCACTGGATATATAAATCTGATACAGCCATATATTGGACTGTACAAGCAAAAGTACAGTCAGTAGATTAAGAGAAGTGGTTATTCTCCTATTCTCAGCACTTATGTGACTGCATCTGGAACACTGTGATTTCACTTTTAGCCCCCAGCACAACAGCAACAAAAACAAATCAGAGCAAGCCCAGCAGCTGATTGCTGCAATGTTCAAAGAATTGGAGCAGGTGATGTAAAAAGAGATGCTGAAGGAACTGCAGTTATTTGGCTTTTAGGAGGGAAGGCTGCAGGGGCACCTAGGAACAGTCTATCACTTCTGAAAGGGAGATAATAAAGAAGATGGAGCAAGACTCTTCTCATTGTGGAACAGTGGAAGGACAAGAGAGGATACAAGTTACAAAAAGGGAAATTCTTATCAAACATGAGGAAAAAAATTCCACAGTGAGGGTTAATTGAACAGACTGCCAGATAAATTGCGTGATCTCCGTCCTTGGAGAGTCAGAATTCAGCTGAACAGTCTTGAGCAGGAGTCTGAACTAGATAACCTTCAAATATCCTTTCCAAACTGTCTTTCCATGATTCTCTGATTTAAAGCATTTATCAGGAAAATAGGCATAGGTCTAACTGTCCTTTGTTTATTTGCTCACAACGCAACTCCGGTGGTACAGGATGAATGGCAATGCACACAGCAAAATGTCAGAGATATGAGCATTCATGTGACTCAAGAAAAAAAGAGTTAGGCCTTGATAGATATTAAAACTTGGTCATAATTATAACCTAATATTAAGTGATCTACTAAGAAAAATTTCTGATGTAAAAGTAGAAGCCCTTAAAGTTAACTAATACAAGACTGATGAAAAGGAAAAGCAACAAGCTTTGCAGAACACTCAGGTTTTACAGGCAGAGAAATTCACAGGCAGACAGCAGCAAGAGAGGGGGCCATTTCCTAAGGGAAGGTGAGCTGGGGGCTGAGGGTGTCTGCTAATCCAGCAGTGCCCTCAGCACCCAGGGTACAGCCCCACAGCCCCTGTGCTGCAGATCTGCAAGGGCAGCCCCTGGCTTAGTGAGGACATGAATCAGGTCCTTGGTTCACAAAGGACCATTAGGAAATTAAGGATAGAGAAAATGGAGGAATTTCTTTATTAGGCTGTTAAGGGCAGGATTGGAGAAGAAGCTGTAGCAAAGGTCCAGGATCCATCCTGGAGGCAGGACCAGAAACATGGATTGGTGGGGGCCCATTCACAGCACAACTGGGGCCAGGACTGAATGCCCAGCCCTGAGCTGAAATTAAGCCCCCACAACAGTGGGGGTCAAGACTCCAGGTAATTCTTGTCAGGGCCATTAAAGCCTATTAGTGCTCTCAGAACCCTGCCAAATTCAGGGTTTAAAGGTATATCTTGTCTAAAGGTGTAATTAGAGAAGAACATTTTCCACAATGCAGCAAAAAGTGAAATATATTTTATCAACAGAAAAATAATAAAAAAATGTGATCCTGTTAAATAAGCCTTCCTATTGCTTATTAATAAATCAAGCCTTTACATCCAATTTTGACAAGATTCCTAATTCCTTACTATCCTGCCTACAATTTTTAGAGTGGTATCTCACAGCTTAGACCTATTCACTATATTATTAGAAACTGATTGACATCTTGACTTTATTTCTCCATTCCAGCTTGTGCATTGTGGTCACACAAGAGAAATTGAAAATGCTATCTGGGCCAGATTAATTTCAGTGAAGTACTCGTAAAATGAATTTGACCAGCTGTCAGAGATTTCTCAACTTATTTTAGAATAACTTCAGCAAAGTTAAATAAGCTTCCTCAGAAATTGGAAATGCTCCATCAATCACCACATTTAATACCAATAGATTAAATGCTGAGCACCAGCTCTGTCAGTGATTGGAATGTGATTCTTACTGCATCTCCTACATATATCTTAACAGCACCATTCCTAGAGGTAGGAAGATCCTCCTGCCCTTTATACTGTTTCTAAATTTTTGTAATAATCTGATACCTGAACATGATCTTACAACATGCAAAGCATCTTCACATTTTATTGATGTCCCTGAAAAATTTGTGCATACTATGAATTTTCACAAAACAACTCCAAACTCCTATTTTTAGAGATGGTTCCTATATATTATGAAATCAGTGATAGTTGTGTCCTCCCCAGATGCCCTGAAAAGTGAAGATTTGATAGTTTGAGTCTATGCACAACTCTTGCTGTGAAAATAAAGTAATGCTTCTCACAGTGAGTTAAAGTTATCACTGGGAAGGGTAAGCATATGGGCAATGAGATAAGAACTGCTTTAAGTCTCTGCTGACAATTTAGGAATAGATTTTACATAATATTCTTTTAGCAAAGCTCAAAAACTGAACCAAGTTATCTTTTTTTTTTTTTGCGAATAAGAAAATTAGTGTGCCATTTCCTAGCTATTTAGAGCTCCACTCTCCTGATTACTGTTGCTGTTGTTAGTGCCCCACTGAGCTGTATGGCATACAATCACTTTTCATCTGGGGGTTAGATCTAGTATTGATCAGGAGAGCAGAGAGCTTTGTATTCACAGTGCATGTCAGTGATCCTGATGAGCTTCTTCAGGTCCCACTGGGTCAAGTCCCCGCCTGTCACAACTGCACAAGACCTTTCATCATCTGTCTGAGGTATTTTGCTTTCATGTCAAGCAGGAGCGTGTTGATAACTTTCCAAATCTGCTATGGATCTCAGCAGTCAGCTAAAACTGTGCCAGAAGTCCTCTCTCCACTGGGAACACTGCTGCTGCTTTTCCTTCTGGGCTTTCAATCCATAAACAAGAAAGCCATTCACTAAAAGAAAGTTTGCAGCAATGCAATTAAAAGTTAGCTTTTAATTTTCAAGTTTCTTATCAACTTAAATCAACATCTCTTGTACAAAGTAATTGCTCACTTCTTGTACAAAGTAACTGCTCACTCATGCTTCCTCCAGGCCACTGTTTTTTCTCGGTGCAGCTTGTTATCATTCTGTGGTACTGGTATGCTGGAATCCTGATACCTGCATTTATTTGGAAGAGCACTTGGAGCTTCCTAAGCAAATGGCCAGCAGCCAGTGTATGTGCCACCCTTCACTCTAACCTCCTTGAATTCAACAAGTTCCCCCTCAAAGGGACACTTGCCCTTCTTCATGAGGAGAGCTGCCTTTCCTCTGTCCAGGCACTCTCCCTTGCAGCCAAAGGTTGGAACTATTCTTAATTTTCTTTCCCTACAAAAGAAATGGTGTTACTTCAATGCCTAAATCACCCAGCCTTCTGAGTTTCTCTCCTGGCTCCTTAGCAGTGACTACATCAAATTTAAGGGTTTGCCAGCACTATAAAAAGCCCTGTTTACCCCACTGGAGAATCTTGTGCTTTCAGCACCAAGGAGCATCTGGAAAGAGCAAGTTTACAAAAATGAAACAAGTGCACTGTTATTCCTGCTAGTCTCAGAGTCACAGCCGCTACAAAAGACCTTCATTTCCTGTGTTTCAGTGCTGTACAACAAAGCAGGAATACCTATACTTGGATTATTCCTGGTAGACATATCTCTAATCTGTTTTAAAGTTCTTCAAAGACAGAGATGCCATGACCTTCCCTAGGCAGATTTTCCATCCCTTTACTACTTGAACTCTTAAAAAACTTCCTTGGTGTCTAACCTGAATTTTCTGATGCAATTTAAGCCCTTGCATCCCATGACATACATATGTCATAGACAAAGCGAACAAATTAATTCCTTGATTCTCACTGAAGACCTTTACTTATTTGAAGTTTGACACTTCTTTCCCTCTCTTTATCTCCTGATAATCCATTCTTATTTCATCTAAATAACCATTGTTTGTTCAGTCTTTACTTGTAGGTCATGTTATCCAGCCCTCTGGTCTTTTTTGTGGATCTCTTCCTGAATTTCTCCTTTTCTTCTCTCAGGAACTGGAAGCCTCTGCTTCTGCAGAACCTTCATCAATACTGTGTAAAGACTATTAATTACTTATGTCTTGCAAGCTATATTTCTCTTCATCTGGGCATCATCTAAATGAGGTGTATTAAGCATGTGGGTACCATCTGTGTGTAAAAGAAGTAGCAGAATAATCAGTTGCTTCTGTTGGTTTTCTTTTATTAGATCTTTCTTAGCCTCATGTTTTTCTAGCGTTCCATCATTTGAATTGTAAAAGAAAAGCACAAAGTAAAGCCCTGGACAAATTCCAGTAAAGGTGAGACAAATTGTAACAATAGTGATGCAATTGTCAGAGGCTCTTTTAAAGCCAACACTGGGGTAATACGGAGAGGTCTGTGTTAAAAAACAGACTGTAACTGAATTTTTGGTTAA
This sequence comes from Thryothorus ludovicianus, assembly GCA_013397245.1. Lineage (NCBI taxonomy): Eukaryota > Metazoa > Chordata > Aves > Passeriformes > Certhiidae > Thryothorus > Thryothorus ludovicianus. Next base: position 439,950 of record VZTB01018368.1, read on the forward strand.
AAAATGTACGGAACTGGAGTTTAAAAGGTGACTGTTCTCTTCTGGCTGTATTAGAACTACATGTAGGCAATTTTGGTGGGAAAATACTGATCAGAGAATCACAGACTGAGTTGGGTCAGAAGGGACCTTAAAGATCCTTTAGTTTCAATGCCTCTGCCATGAGCACCAACCTTCCACTTAACCATGTGGCTCAAAGCCCCATCCAACCTACCCTTGAACATCCCAGACCTTCCAGGGATGAGGCATCCACAGCTTCTCTGGGCTACCTGTTCCAGTGCCTCACCACCCTCATAGTAAAGAATTTCTTATTAAAATAAAATCTAAACCTAGGCTCTCTGTTTGAAACCATTCCCCCTTGTTCTATCCCTCCACACCCTTGTGAAATGTTTCACTCCAGCTTTCTTTGTAGCCTGCCCTTTAAGTATTGGAAGGCTGCTCTAAAAGTCTCCCTGGAGCTGTCCCTCCTCCAGGCTGAACAGCCCTAACTCACTCAGACTGTCTTTACAGGAGAGGTGCTCCAGCCCTCTGATCATCTTTGTGGTCCTCCTTTGGATTTGCCCCAGCAGATCCACATCCTTCTGCTGAGTGCTCCAGAGCTGGATGGAACTCTCCAGGTAAGGTCTCAGGAAAGCAGAGCAGAGGGGTAGAATCACCTCCCTCAACCTGCTGGCCACAATCATTACAACTCCAAATGAAATCTGGTGGAATATAGGCCTGGCTTGGACAATTTATTTCAGTTCATATCTAAACACATCATTCCCATGTGACTAGAAACTCTTATTATCTGTAGACTGAAAAGAATACTGCTAATGGGACTAAATAATAGACAGTAATGACAGAAATTTTGACAACAATAGAATATAATTTGCAAAATGAATGCTACAAAAAGGCATGTTCTCTATTATTTTTTGCCAATATTTTAATTAAAAAGAGTGAGTCATACTTCATGTAAACATGCTTCCCAATTTTACTAACTCCCTGGAATTAGGGAGCAGAAAAAGAAACATGATACATGACAAGTCCACAGACTTTCACAGTCCAGTTTAAGGCCCATGGGCTAGACCTGTTAAAGAAGGCTGAAATCTAAATATCTGAAAACGGGAATCCACATTTTTAATTTGTAATCTCTATGCAGAGAGGTGAATGTTTATAAAGAGTTTTTAAAATTAAATACACTTTCCTATAGCCCATCAGTAGGACTCCATCAGGGTAGATCTTTACAAAAGCATCCTTTTTTCTGGAGCTGAATCCTAGATTAGGGGCCACAAGGATGTAGTTCCAGGGATCAAAAGCACTGTCTCTTGAGCACAAGGATCATTATTTTCCAAGTACTATGTAGGAGTCACTTTTTTCATTCCAAACAAGATCGAAGTAGGAATGGCACAGAAAGCAGGAAAACTGAAATAATTTCTTCTCTGAGAGAGTGCTGAAGGAAGGAGACTGCACTACCTACTATTTGCTGTTGAAATTGATCCATTATTTAGCAAAGAGGACACTGAGGAAATTTCAGAATGAAAACTCAAGACACTGGAAGCACACCTCACTCACAATTATATACATGACCAGGCAGAGACATTATCAGGAGGATATACAATGCATACTATACATAAGATAAAATTTCTTGCAAAGTATACAGCCTACTTGACTGAAGTACTAAGGTCTAAAATTCACCTCAGAATCCAATTTTTAAGAGAGCAGGCAGAGTTCACTCAGTAATGTTCCTACACGCAGTAGAGAACCAGCTCTGGCATAAAGGACTGAAACACAGGGCTCACACTAAATTATTCACAATGCCTTAATCATTGGATAAGGAATGTGTCTATCATTATATGGCTAAGAAGGCAATTTCCAGCTCTCCATGGTCAAAAAATTTTAAAATGCATCTTTTTCATTAGTTTCACTCAGATACATTGATTTAATGTGAGTCGAGTCTATGTTTCTCAAGACAAGCCATCCTAAATTTAATTCAAGAGATCTCCATGTTGTACTGACACCTCATCAAAGGTGGAGGACATGTCTTTCATGTGCTGGAGCCATGATGTTATAGCTACATGGTAGCTTTCTACTCTTCCATGGTCCTTGCTGCTAATTATCAGCTATATATGTTATTGATGAAAGCATTCAGCACATCAAACCTTAAAAAGAATTTTGGAACTTCCATCTGGGCCTAAAGTTGAGCATTGGGGATAGTCTTACATTCTGCTGTGCAGGAAAAAGGAACTATTTTGTGAATGTCTGGAGTGAAAAGTGTCTTTGAAAGAAACCTCTGAATGCCCTTCACAGAGGGTGTTTCTTTCACTGGTCTACTGATGTGGATTTTTCCTGGAATACTGAAGTTTGATGATCATTTGATTATGTTGTATCTGTCACTCAGTGTTAAAATATCAATACTGAATATACTTTTTTGTAGAAGGATAAGAAGATACTCAATTTCTCTTAAATTATTTAAAGAGGAAGGTATAATATGATATACATGTCTGCCCCAAAATGCTTTAAAGAAAAATTTTATTTCAGCTAAAAGTAACATTTCCATTACAGTATTGTTCTCCATTTTAATTTTAATTTCTTGTTATAATGATTATATATTTTTTTAAGATTTTATGATTGAAAATCAAATTATAAGCTAAAAAGCAACCACGAGAAATATCAGTTATAACTCCAGTAACTGTCTAAAATACACAAGTCATGAGAGAAGAGTACAGGTTAGAGGAATAAAAATTATTTAGAGGAAAAAATATTCATTGTGAAAGAATTGGATTGAGACTCGAGAATTAAGAATTTTGAACTTGCTTCTGTCACTATCTTGATTTGGCTTTAAGCAAGTCACTTTATGTTTTCTAGTTACATTTTGTTGGTGAAACAGAAATAATACTTTATAGGTGTATTAATAAGGACATGCATGTTGATAAAAAACTACTATGACATTAATTGATGACACAAATACTCCAATTAATTAAAAGAAAATTTGCATTATTTTTCTTCTTTCAACTAATGTTTAATAGCTCAGTTGTTAGCAACAGAATTACTTGTCAAGTGAGACAACTACCTAGGAACAAGAGACATAGAAGAACAGCCTAAGTTCCAGGTTCTGTCTCTGCATTCACACATTCAATTCTTCACAGCAGCTTGGCCAAGATATGGTCAAAGGGAGAACTGGTTTAGTGAAGTTCTCTCCTGCCTCTGAGGAAAGCGTTAACTCTTCTCAACACTGAATTTACAGGAAGCATTGACCTGACATGGAATTTATTTGCCTGAGTTAACTTGACAACTGGCAGGCAGTTGAGGGATGTTTCACTTCCCCCAGTGCCTGAGCTGCTGCATATGAGTCAAGTGTAACCGAGCTCTACTTGTCAAAGGCTGTAACAGAACAAGCTGCAGTCCAGGAAGATGACATTTACAGCCACCAACAAGAATCTGAAAAAGGTAACTCCCTGACTGCATCACTAAGGGACACATCATCTAGAACTCAGAGACAGCCTTTGGAAACAGAAAATACAGAGAATAAAGGTAAAGATGAAAGATGTTGCAAAGATGCCTTTATCTTTTGCAAGGTGCGAACTACTGCAATGAATGCAGTTCTTAACATTCATCAGAGCATCCAAAAGATGATGAAACTAATTATTTCCTGCTTTCACAGCCTTCAATAGACATGATAACATGTAGTTGTATTCATTGTAAGAATGAACCTTTTATTCCAGAGATACCCTCTTCCCCTCCCCTCTGGTCTAACCTGGCTGCCACCAGGCAGAAAATCCTGCATAGTGTATTGCTTCACAAAATGACAGAATTGTTCTGACTGGATGGGACCTCTGGGGATCATCCAGTGTGACACCCCTGCCAACAGGGTCACCTAGAGCAGGATACACAGGAACACATCCAGATGGGTTTGGAATGTCTCTGGAGACTCCAAGACCTCCCTCAGCAGCTGATTCCAGTGCTCTGCCACCCTTATGTTGAGATGAAACTTCTTGTGTTTTGTTTTATGACCATTGCTCTTCATTCTGTCTCTGGGCACCACTGAAAAGAGCCTGGCACCATCCTCTTGACACTCCGCTTTGAGGATTTTACATGGATTAATGGATCCCCTTTCTCTTTTCCCTCTTTTTCCTCTTTCTATAAAACAGTCTGAAAAAAAGTTAGGAGGTATTGACCAGAATCACTTTTTCAGCTCCTGAATTTTTGTACAGGCATGTTCAGAAGGAAAAAATCTGTTGGATTTATGATTTTGGAATTTTAAATTTCATTTTTTATTTAAAATTTTTCAAAAATTTATATTAATTAGAAATTTCATTTAAAAGTCAAGAAAAATCTTCTGAATTTATGCAAAAAACTGGAATGAAGACTGTGAGAGAAGACATTGAAAATTTAAGACTGGTAATTGATGTATGCCATAGTCAATATTATTTTGGTTATCCTACTTTTTTCTACCTTTGTTTTTAAGGTACAAGTTTATGGATTTTCACTGTGATTTCTATAAATCAAACTCACCAGCGACTTGGCTTCTGAATCATCACTTATTCTAAGAAATACTGCCTGATTTTTGCTTTCCTCATATTTATTTGCAGTGATAAGAAGCCTTCAGCAAACAGGTGGGTTTTGCAATCTGCTCCAAGGGAAATTTCACCATGTTGCGTGTAATCTCTTTTGGCTTCTCTGTTTGAATCAAATCACAGGTAGATTTAGTAAAATGCACTGAAAATACTCTCCTACGTGCTGACAGTTAAAGCAAGCAATACTTAAGCACTTCCAATAGCACAAAATAAACATATTTTTCTTAAATGGGAGACTTCAGATGCATGAAGATTAAACCATAGACTGAACACTGGAGGAATCTTGTTTATCAGAGTTGTACAATAAAAATCCTGCAATAATCAAATTGTTTTAGTGCTTGGACTCTCATGGAAAAGAGTGCTAGTCATAGCAAATATCGCCTAGAGTAAGAAAAACAGTACCAACAGAGTGACATATCTGTTTACAAAAAATGTGGAAAACATTAAGCTCTCTTCTGTATCTGCTTTAGTACAATGTTTAACTACATACCACATACATCTCTTTCCAACATGTCTAAGGATCAAATTAAGGCAGAATACTGAAGAAGACTCTTATCTGTAGCAGTCTCATTTCCTGAGGGAATGAGAATATCTCCAGTGAATAACTGCAACAAATAAAAGCTAATCCCAAGGTTAAGCCAATTGAATGTTTTGCTTATCCTTTTTGCTTCCAGCCTCCCAACAATAGTTTTCTGGTTTGGTTTTTTTTTTTTCTGTGTGATGCCAGCCTCCCTATTAGCTAAGTATTTTGCAGATTATCACTATATTTTTATTTTCTCTCTTTAAGTGCTGGAGGCTAGACAAAAATGCTAAGTGCCCCTTTGTCCCATCCCAAGCCAAGCAGTTAGGAAGATCTGCTTCAAAGGCATGAGAACTTTATACCTTTTCAGAAAAAAATAAGGCTATCTGTGTGTTCTGCCCTGAGAAAACAACGACATTTTTCTTTCACTTTATTCTTAGTAAAAAATCAGGAGGCTGCCATTCGACACTCAGGCTGTGACCACATTAGTAAATCAGACACTGCAGAGACAATTCTGCAGCATGAGAAGCCAAGTGTCACAACACAGTTTGCAGACACACCAGTAAATTATCTTACATCTCAGAACAGAAGGGCCAGAGCGTGGCTGTCCCCCTGGTTTGTGCTTACCAAGCTATGCCAGTACCCAGGCTAACAATTACTGCAGCCAGCCAAGGGCTCTGACTCTGTTTAGCCTTACAGTGCAAACAGAACCTCCAGGTTCCAGCTTGGGTGGGTACAAGTGGTAAGAATGTGGAAAACAGATGAGCAAGCACTGCTGGTCCTTCCCTAAGCTATTTCTTCTTTGAGGTCTTTTTCAAGTGGCATTTCCATACTCTTTTCATGGAGTTGCCATAGGAGTTTTATGACTTTTAATTGAAGGACCCTATGATAAGGTCAGTCATTTTTAGTGTTTCATTATGTGTTTGTTTGTTTGTTTGTTTGTTTGTTTATAAAGGAAACACATACATGAATTCATTTAAGTAAAGTAGGTTGAAGTCTGCCTTCCTATGACAAAATTACCTAAAGTGCTGTGCATCATTTACATTAGTTCTGCATTTATCATTCAATACTAGTACAATTAGAGTGAATTATTCTATGAAATGACAGTAAGACTGTATTTGTAAGTACTTGATTAAAGATCCTTCTAAAACTTTTGCTTTTTAGACATGGTAATAACATTAAAACAGATTCAATACTGTTTAAACATTGTAATTTCTGTGTTACTATTGCTGCTCTTAATGCACAAACTGTGCAGACCTACCAAGATACAAATACCACACACCTAAAGTGTGCTTTTCTCTGTGAAGGATGCCTGAACATTCATCATTCATCATTCATCATTCTTCACTTTTTCTATAAGGGTTTTCTGGAACTGCCTCTGGCATTTGATTAATGGTAACAGTTCAAGTCAGTCTGAGTCAGGAAATAATATCATACAACTCAAAAAGGGCAACAGTTTACATACCCAGGATAAAATTATCTGAATTAGATTTGTAAGGGTTTTGGCTGGGGTGGAGTTAATTTTCTTCACAATGGCTGGTATGGGCCTACCTTCTAGGTTTGTGCTGAAAATGGTGTTGATAATACAGGGCTGTTTTTGCTGTTCCTGAGCAGCACTTGCACAGCACTTGCACCTTTTCTGCTTTCCATGGTGCCACACTGGTGAGGGGACTATCAGTGTGTGGGAAGCTGGGAGGAGACACAGCAGGGACAGGTGACCCAAACTGGCCACAGGGATATCTCAGGTCATATGGTGACTTGCTCAGTACATAAAGAGCTGGGGGGAAAAGGAGGAAGAGGGGAACTTTTGGAGTGATGACATTTGTCTTCCCAAGTCACCATTTCATGCAGCTTTCCAGGGGATGCCTGAACACCTGCTTGCCCAAGGGAAGTGGTGAATTAATTTCTAGTTTTGCGTTGTATACTTGTGTGGGTTTGTTGTTTTTTTTTTTACCTATTAATCTGCCTTTTTCTCAACCCATGAGTTTTCTAGGTTTTAGTCTTCCAATTCTCTCCCCTATCCTAGTGGTGGGGGAGTCAGTGAGTGGCTGCAAGTTGCTTAGTTGCTGATTGAGGTTACACCACAATGGGGCTCCAAAGCAGTGTCATGAAACAGTATTTCTGCACTTTCAGAAAAAGATATTGATTATTTCACATGTTTTTATCTTACATTCCTCTTTACTTGTACAATAGCCTTCCTCTCATTTTGGGGTTCTCATTCATTGTGAATTTCTGGGCTAGAGAATCACTTCTGGATTGGATAGCACTGACACCTAAAAACTGAAAAAATGGCTGCTGGAGCTGTATTCTTGTCTGATTCTTCTGCAAGGCAGCAGGAACAGACTTGCACAATCACCAGCACTATCTACAGTACTCTGGTTTCTTCACAGGGTAATGGTTAGACGTAAACAACTTGGTTACTGGACATTGTTAACGAGTCTGAAGTGACTTGTAGCAGCTACAAAACAAAGTTACCAAAAAAAAGAACGAATATTACTTTAGAGAAACCTTTTTTTAATTAGACTTTAATTTTTTGATTGCAATTCCGAAAGGGTATAACATTCTTGATGTTTAAATGCCCTTATGCTAACCTCTTTATGGACAAATTTCATAATGCATAGGGGATTCATTACTGAGAAAGGACAGATTAAAGTTATTCCAGAGAAAAAGCACTTTTAAAGCAGAATACCTCTGCTAAATCAAGCCATACTATGGTGGCTCACTGAAGTTTAAGTAACTTAACCAAGGAAAATCGATGAGGTAACAGCTAAATGAAGAAGGAAATATGATGTTTTATATATAATAAATGCAAATAGTGATAGTTGCAAAGTGGCTAGTTATGCAGGTGGCTAAATACTACTAATTAATTAAGGCAAAACAGTTTTACTTACCTCTCTGTTGTGAAAACAGACCTTGAATGCAGTATTTAATTTCAGTTATAAATCTGGCACTGTATTTATGAACCAAAAAAAATCATAATTAATTAAAAGCTATTTTCTAAGGACATCAAGTTAATGAGCTATGATACTTGAATGTAAACAAGTATGTACAGATTTTCTTGCTAAGTGTCTGCATGAGGTCATGTCTGCAAGTGAGGTGAAAACCCACTGAAGTTCATTCTTGTTTCCAGATGAGAAAACATGGTGGGATGTTTGAGACATCAGACGCCACAATAATTAACATTGTCATTCCAGACCTCACTGATGACTTCTTTTAGATCCATTTTATGCTTCATGCCTGCCTGTGAGGCTGTGTGCAATGTCATATTGTTTCTCTCCCCAATTTTAGTGCATTTCACACTCAAGAAACTCCCCCACCACCAATAAATCTTGAGGCCTTGCACCTTTATAGCAATAGTTCTCTTCATGACTCAGAGAGAATATCAAATCTCAGAGCCTTTTCTGTGTTAGGCCAGGGACTTAGATTAAGGGTTTACCATAATTTCCCATACACATTGGAAAATCGCCTTCTAATCTAGAATTGCCAAGAAGCTTATCATGCTCAGAGGGAGATAGACAACCGAGTAATTCAGTAATCAGATAAGTAACTTAAAATGCAGAGGGAACCTCCCTCAGGATATTTCTGTCCTGCTTCCTCCTCACAGTCTGTTGTGGCACCATTAAGTGGAGTTACTCCTGATTTACTCCAGTAAGCAACATAAAGAAATGTGGCTTTAGGTTCCAACTTCACCTGGTTTAGGAACTGTCAGCCAAGGTGATCCAGCTGATCTTAACTTATGAGAAAGCAACTGAAGCAAAAAGAATTTCACAGGTTGAGGGAGGTGATCCTCACCCTCTACTTGACCCTAGTGAGGTCACATCTGGAGTATTGTGTTCAATTCTGGTCTACACAGTTCAAGAAAGACAAGGAGCGACTAAAGAGGAGAGCACAAAGATAATTAGGAGTCTGAAACATCTCTTTTATGAGGAGAGACTGCAGGAGCTGCCCCTGTTTCTCAGTCTGGAGAAGACTCCGAGGGGATCTCATCAATACATAAAAATATCTCAAAGGTGGGTGCCAGACTCTTTTCAGTGGCTCCCAGTGACAGGATGAGGAGCAATGGCCATAAAGTAAAACCCAAGAAGTTTCACCTCAACATGAGGAAGAATTTCTTTACACTGAGGGTGTCAGAGCACTGAACTGCTGCCCAGGGAGGCTGTGAAATCTCCCTCTCTGGAGATATTCAAAACTCACCTGGACATGTTCCTGAGTATCCTGGTCTAGTTGGCCCTGCCTTGGCAGGTAAGTTGCACTGGATTATCTCCAAGGGTCCCTTCTTACTCTAACTCTTCTGTGATTCTGTGATTGCAAATCCTTAGATCCCAAAATATATTCTTGGGAAGCCAGTTATATCCTGCAAGGTTTGGCAACTGGAACATTCTCTGCAAGCTGTAGAACAACAGCTCCACAACACCTTTATTCACAAGATAGGGACAATAAAATTGGCCATATCTGAAACAGGAGATAAAATAATCAGCTACTATCATTCAGAATCAAATGAATATATGTCCTGAAATACAAAGGTTTATATTTGGATTTTTTTCTCTCTGTGCACTGCTGCCACCGAGGAGCTTACAATGCCTTATAAATACCTCTTCAGGAAGGAAAATAAAGGCTCTATCAGGAAGAGGATATGATTGCAAAGTCATTTTTACAGGCTTTGGAAACTGCATTTTGAAAAACAACAACAGAAACAGCAGCAGCAGCAACAAAAACAATAAAAATAATAATATTTTTTTTTTAATCCTAGGAAGGTAAGGTTGCTGGATTTAGACTATGAATGGTTTGAATATTTATAAATGCTTGTAAGAGTGAGGAATGATTATTGATGCACATTGATAAAGAATTCCCTTTTCCTCAACAGGACTAATAGGATCTGCAGTGCTGAGACTCATAAAGCATTACTGTTGGCTTTTAAGATGATTCATAGGCCAATTTTAACAGAGAGAGGTATCTTAGCATAGCATTGGGAGTCAGCAGTTCCTCCCTTCTGATCTGGGCTCTGATACAAAATTTTCTTTATGGCCTTGAGCTGTTCACTTAATCTTTCTGTCTCTTACTCCACATCTGTGAAATATGTAGTTACCATATCCACCTAACAGTAAAGAAAGGTCATTGTTTCTCTTCTCCAAAAATATTTTCCTTAGGCCATACCTGACCTCAAAGTCACATGAAGACTGAAAGTTATCCTGTGGATCTTGAACCTTTGAGACTGGGTTAAAAGTTTGTCTGTGCTTGATGCCATATAATTTCTGTCCACAGAAATACCTACTGGCAAGCTCAGAACCTGAATCCTGGATACACAGGCTGTCTGACCATAGCACAGGCCTGAATATAGATAACATGGATGCTTAGTGAGCTTCTGCTTGAAGGTGGAAGGAAGAGCCCACTTAAATACAGTATAGATGGAACCCTTGCAGTTGGGAAGACAACTCTGTGACCTGTGTTCCAAATATTTACTTTATGATTTTATAAAAAAAAAAAAAAAATAGGCAATTCTCACTTTGACCCACAAAGGGATCTCTTTATATTATTTTATTGTGAAGTCATGAGTACTACTGTGGCTCTAGTCCTGTAAAAAAACTCTGCAGCTTACTAATTCAGACAATGTCCAATATTCCTTACATCCATAGCCTAGAAACATAGTGTACAAAAGGAATAAGTTCTTCTTTACTTTCAAAATAGTTGCAATATTAAAATGATAGCTCCACAGCCCAGAAGAGTATTCTACCAAAAAAATGGATTTTCTTTTTCTTTCAAAATAGAAGCAATATTAAAAGGATATATTCATGAATAGTTTCTCAGTGTTTTTTAACCCTTAAATAGTCCATTCTTTTCTTTGAAAGACTAGTGTTCTCCTTCGCTGTAGATGTATTATGGTACCACAGAATATTAGCTCTAGACTCCTCTTGTGGAGTGGTAAACACCATTGGGAACTTGGCAATGAGAAAGATATATTAAGAAAAATTTTCTAAACCAACAAACAGTGAGGACTGAGGATGTTTCCCTGAGCAGCTACAGTCCTATACAGGATATCCATGCTATCTTCCAAACATGGTATCTCAAGTACATCAGGAAAGAAAAAGGAATGCCAGAATGTCACATCCTTCTCTTCCTCTGCACTGACTAATGATACCAACCAAACCAAAAGATTTGGACCACTGTAAAAGGAGAAATACAGCTGTGATCTCTCCCAAATTAGCACCACAATTTAATCTTGCTGCAGTGTTTCAGTATGTTTTTTTCTAATTAAATGAGTCATGCAGCATAATGTGGCTACTACTCAGTAGAAGAGCTGCAAATGAGAACTTGATTCTTATATTCTTATATATTATGTGTTAAATGATAAAAGCCAACTGCTCTCAAACTCTGTGCATAGAACAATCTGTTTAGGAAGCTGAGGAGCAAAGGAGGGGGCCTTTAATAATCAGACTTTCTCTAACAATCCATACAGTAAAAACAACATAAAACTTTTGTTTAGATTGATGAACTTCTAATAAATACTCTTTCATGGAAGGGCAGGTTCTAACTAAGAGTAAACACAAACTTCTCTAACAGATTTAAATTAGTTTCTATAGGTTTTATATCTTGATAGAAGAAATGTGTGGTACTTTAAACATGCTTTATTTTGTTCTAATTTCATTCAAAATCTATTCTAAAAATAATTTCTGGGATTCTCCTTCATTCAGTTCCTTGAGTAAAGTTTACTTTTACTGGTTGAAAATACAGTATTTTTAACGTATACTGTTGCCATCTAGTGTCAAAAACCCAACAGTGTAATTAAAATTCTATTTCCCACTTTTTAGGAGAATACGCACATGTATGTATGTCTCTACTAATCTTTAAATTAGTTTGATTTTCTTCTATTCTTCTTATCAACCATTTGTGATAAAGGCTACTCAACTCCTGCCATGTCTACTGCATATCTTTTCCAAGGTCAGTTAGTAGGGATCTGAGCTTTAATTTCAATTCTGTTGGGCCACCTAGTCATGGTACAGTACTTGGGAACTATGGTGGGAGCTGAAATTCTTTCCCAAAAGCTGCTGGGAGTATGGGATGTCCTGCAGGAGGATGAAAGGGATCCAGAGGGAATGAATCTCATCTAACTAGACATATTTATAATACAGATATTCACCTTTAAATTCCCTCCAGAGCCGTTGGAAAGCCACTAGTACTTTCAAGGGGTAATTCATCTCATCCTAAAGCAGAAGATTAAAACAAGTTAAATTACTGATGTGCTTTAAAATTGTCTACTTCTCTGTACTCCCCAACTATACAGTCAGCATCAGACAAAAAAACCCAGGTGAACACATCTAAATTAGAGATGGTTGAAGGTGAAGGAGATGAATCTTACTTTATCCCACTCTCATAAGGTCTGGAAAGAATTTACTGACTGTCCAAATTTGGACTTGAGCCTGTCTTTTAAATAGCCCTGTTTGAATATTCCTCACAAGCAGTAATGAGATTTCCAAGTTATGTGCTTGCTGTCACTGATGGCAGCTAGCATCCTTTAAATCTTTTCTAATCATTTCAAGAGAGGTTGACAGAACACTGGAGAAAGAAGGACAATTGATTAAAGTGAAGATACAGCAAAGCTGCCAAGACAATATCTTTAGACCTGGAGACCCAAAGCACAGACCAACCCAATAATTCATTGTAATGGCAAGTAACTGAAGAGTGGGGATCCAGTTGTAGTATTTCCTTGTAATATTTAGAAAGATAGCAGCAGGTTTTTTGGTTTTAATTTTGTGTTAAGGCAATTATTTTAATAAAATTGAACCTACATTAAAAGAGAAATTTTGGCTTGTCTTGGTCCACTGGAGTCTTGCCACTGATTTCATTGAGATCAGGAATGCATTCTCAGTATTGCTGCTGCTTGCTCTATCAAATGGCTAAGAGCTATGGAGCACAGCAATTTGTGAAGGAGCATATGAGGTGAAAGCTTAAGTCAAAAGAGAGTCTTGGAAAGAATAAGATACAAGAAATGTGCAACTTTTTCCTCTCCTTTCTGTCAAGTGCTCCTGTGTGACTATTAAATGTACACTCCCAGAACTCATAATTCCTGTGACTCTCCCCACATGTGTTTAAATTTCTGTTAACGCAGTTAGCTCTGCTTCCATATGGCACAGCAGTGGCACTTGGTTGCTGTGATTAACTCTAAGCATTGGCTGGGAAGGTAAATGGAAAGGCATGCTTTCTGCTGAAGCAATTTGCCAATGAAGTACTGCAAGCCATATGTTGCTCTATCGTCTTCCAAATATTTGTGCTGATGTTGCTAGAAGGCGATGTCATCCGAGGAAAAGGAGATGCATGATAGATCGTGCTGTGATAGATTACCGAAAGCAAACAGCACTTGCCTAATGCATTTTTAGCCTCTAAATTCAGTGCTTTACAACCACAGATGCTGCTGCCACTAGAATTCATCAGATTATTCCTCCCACTAGCAGGACTGGGCCCACTTTTGGGTCCATTACTTTCTTGGTATTGTTGAAAGCTGTAAAGGTTTTGATCTCTATCTCCTGGTGGACATTATGCTCAAAGCATGTACATGCTACATAAAATTGTAAACAATAATAATAAATAAATCAGATCAGTGATCGGCATTGCATTAAATTAAATGCATGTCCTCAGGTAAGGTTGAATAATTGTAAATTGGTTTTAATTCAGTAATTTTTCTGACATTAAAAATAAAATTAATTCCCACAAACGTATCTGAAAAACAACAACATCTTGGGGCCAGTCTTCACTCTGATAAATTCTGTTTGAAGTCACTGAGCCCAGTTCACCTCACAGACGTAACCTCTGCAGCACCACTTTCTCACTGCCATGGAATTAATACTCCCTAAACCAGGCAGCTTCCATAGCAAGCATGGAAGTGACTACCAAAGGAATTCAAAGTGGTAGTTACATCCAGATGAAACTTCATCTGTCACTATAGTAACTCAACCTAGTCCAGCTCTGAGGGCTAAAAAACCACATTTCCCTGATCCTCTTATCTCTACTGTGCCAAAAATATTTTGTACAGATCCCAATTCTGCAGCTGAAAGATCTAGCATCGAAATTATAAATTACTCTCATTTTTTTATTTAATTAAATGAATAAAATGTAGCCATGCTATAAAATAGAGACACAAAAATAGTACAGGCCGTGAATTTACATTTTAGAACTGTCAGCAAATTCAATCAGGAAATGATCTCCTCAATATAAATGAACACAGGAAAGCAATTAACTGTTTTTAATTTAGCAACAACAAATTGTAATATCTTTCAGACAGGTAATGTCCTAAGTTTAATAATCTATAGGCAGCTGCTCTGTCCTCCCAAAGCTGAAGAATTAATGTAAGGGTAGAGGTTAACAGCAGCAATTATTGGTACAATCATAAATATATTCTTTTAAGCATATTGATGCAAATGAAATAGATGCCACAGAACAGAATTTTACAGGGTGCAGTCCTGCTGCCATTACCTAGACAAAGCTCTTTTCAGCATCAGCACTTTTCACAACTGGTGACATCACAGAACTGGACATTTATAAAAACCATAGAATACGAAGGGAGTGACTGGGCCGCCTTTAAACAAATTAGCTGCATCTTTAAACAAATTAGATGCATCTTTAAACAGATTGCCCACACCTTTACTGCACCTTTAGTGTACTTTAGAGAGTGGTCTGAATTCCAGTTTATCCCAAAGACCTACTGCTAGTGATGAGGGGTGGCTGCTAGCCTCCCTCATTTCGTGGCAGTGTGGATGCACTCCTTAGGTACTAATTTGTTTTCTCAAAGGGCCTCCTCTTAAAGGGTGATCTGAATGTTAAATACCATCAAAAGAGCTGAGAATGGCCGTAGTTCAAGGACACAACACCAGTCCATGGCACCCTTTCTGTCAGGTCAGAACTGTGAAGAACAGAAGCCTCCACAGAAGCCATAAAGCCATAAAGAAAGGGGCCCCCATCCCACAGCTCTCTAGGTGGGAGCACACAAGTCCTCTGGTTTTTGCCAAGGAGCAGCATGGGACTTCTACTGTTTGACCTATAGAGTCAAAGGAGGAAGAAAGAAGCAGAAGAAATGGAAGGCAAAAAGAGAGACACAACAAAATGTGGTACCTGCTCTGTTCTCAGGATTTTAAAGACATTTAGTCATCCTTTTGGTATGGATAGGCAATCATTGCTGCAGTAAATGTTATGTTCATTTAACCAGGGTACTTGTAGGAGAAAAACATTTAAGTTATTCTTGAATCTAGCTCATGGGATAACTGTACACCTAGTTGTGTAATGTCAGCCTAAATGGCATTTCCAGTGCTATCAGCAAGACTATTCACATTGTTTATTGGTATTTGCTAGCATAAATTTCCAACTTGAAAGGCACATTGATCACTTCCTGCTATTTCTCTAGTCTAATACATGTGTTAATGATGCAGTTTTATCTTAATAGATTTCAAAAATTATTTAATTCTTTGCATATTACTTGTGTTCAAATAATATCTGAATTAAATCTATGTGTTTTTCCGGCCTATGAGCTTCTGAAAATGCCTATTTAGTTAAATGGTGAGCCTCCTTTTTCTGTAAAATGCACCAGAAAAAGAATTTTCCTATCCACAAGACCTTTGACTGTTTTGTAAAAGTTCTTATCTACATCCATAGATTTTATGTTTAAGATATCTATAAAAACGTAATAAAAATTTCCAAACAACATATGAAAAAATGTGCACTCAAAGTTAATAGTTCTAAACCTCTCTGAGAACTGGTTAGATTGACTACCACGGAGCTCTGCTCTATATAATAAAATGGTCTCAAGAACTATGAAGAAATCTACCTGTGAGTGAATAAAATGTTGCTCTTGTTTCTTTCTTATCAGGTAATAAACAAAACACCAAGAAACAAACCTGAAATTTGCTCAACTTTATTCATTAATATTTTTTGTACTGGTCTGGCGCTGAATTTAACTATAAAGTTTAGAATTGTAATCCAATAATACACAGTTGTTTTGCTTCCATGTAAACAAGTCTGATTATTTCCTGTGAAATAAAGGTGAAAATCCTCCTTGACCCCCTTGGGACTTGGGTGGCACTTCAGGCTGTCATAAAAAGTGGTGTATGTCATACAATGTAAGCAGAGATCAAATACAGGAATTTCAACACATAAAGCTTACTGGACAAACTCACCACCTCCCCCCAACCCGTCCCCCACACCCCTCAAATGGATTCTTTAGTAGGAAATGTGAATTTAGGGACTGTCCTGGTTTAGGGCAAATTTGGGAGAGGGGAAGAAAGGAAAACAAACAAACTTCTAAATGAACCACCCCTCCCCTTAGCTGAATCGGGATAGGAAAAAAAATTTCCTTGGTAGAAAGTGGAAAAAGGTGTTTATTTAACAGATAAAACACTCCCCAGCCCAACAAACGAAGGAACAACCCTGAACAACAAAACCCTCTTGCCGCTCCGCAGAGATGCCAGAAAGTCTCTCTCGTGGCTGTAGCTCGGCTCAGTTGCTGTCGGTTCCTCTGGTGGAGAGGCCGGGCCCAGGCCAGGCCCGGTGGCCAAGGGCTGAGCTCCTGGTGCCCTTTTGGGTGTTTAGTCCAGAGCAGGTTCAAAAAGTTTCAAGAAAAGGAAAAAAAAAAAACGCAGTTCGGAGAACTTTTCTGCCTCGGCTAGCAAAAAACTACCAAAAAGCAAAGGAGAGCTCTCTTCTGTTGTTCACACCCTGCTAAAAGCACAGGCTGTGTGAGTCTGAAAAAACTGCAGACTCTTTATGTTTTGAAAACAACTGCCTCAGGAATTCCAGTGTGTCTTCTTCACTCTCAGATCCAATTTTTAAAGGTACAACACTTATTTCTGAACTAAACAGATGAATGGGGATACAATTTAGCATCAACCTAGGACAGGGACTATAATTGCATGGTGAGCAAATCATAAAAGTATATTATGCTCCTATTTCACAGAATATATTACTTTCTAAAGCTTTCTCTGTTTAGTGCTTCCAAAGAGAACTGTTTACTACCACAGTGTACAATGGATTACAAGTCAGGAGGACTACTAATGATGAGGTGTAGAATTATTGACCATGTACTAATCTCTGATAGACTTTTGAGTAGTTAAATTAGTAGTAAATATACAATATATTAAGCATATAATATACAGTAACCTCTATAACAAACAACCATCAGGTTTTTTGTTTTGTTCATTAAAGTCACCTATATTTGCATTTTTCCAAAAAAAGATAAAATTCTGAACGCATCACTCCAATTCCTTATCAGCTAAAAGTTTTGGCAGCTTGCTTGCTATGTCATCTCTGGGTCAGATTGATAGTCCATCAATGCTGCTCTCATTCAGCAGGACTGTAAAATTACTATATTGGAAACAAAGAACATTATGTTATTTATGGCCAAAATTTATTTCTCAAAAAAAGTCTAATATGCAAGCTTACATGTACACAAGGACTAGATAAAAGCATTAATTTCCAGTTGCTGGAAATGGTGAATTTTAAATATGACAGTAACTCCCTCTTGCCAAAGCCATGGGCAGCCTGAGCTCAAGGTGAATGTCCAAGGGCTTTGAAGAGAAAACCATCCTAATTCAGAACCTCCTGAGAAAGGGGAGTGGAAATGTGATGTTTCTAAGTTCCTACAGGACACGTGCAAGGGATGAAAACATACAGAGCATGCAGCCACCTGTCTGTCACTATTGATGGAGCCAACAAGCCTCAAAGGAAGCAGCCATTAAAACTCAGTCTAATACACAAATGTCTTACACAGCTCAAGGCCTCAAAGCTGCTAAAACATCACTTCTTGCCACAAAGTTGAACCATGAGGTAATAAACATAACGCATGGTACTAACTACATTTGTCATAAAAGACAAGCATGAGAGCAAAACTTGCATCCTGCAGAAGTAAACACACATGCCAACAGAATTTACAATGCTCCAGAGTTCATCATCAGAGTTCATCAAGCCCCTTATTCTACTAAATAACTCTACAGAAGTAATTGTTTTTATTTCAGCATGTCCTCTTCCTCCTTGCGCCACTATCTCATTCTAGCCTTTTCCCCATATTTACATTGTTGAAAATTGCTCAAATGTAGAACATGGAAACTGAAACTTACTAAATAAATTAAATGTTCAGTTCAACATGCACAAATCTAACAGAGAAAGACTTCGAGTAAGAGTGGAAGATTTTCCAGCTCTGGAAAAAGGTATAGTATAAAAATTGTTGAAGTAAGAAATTGGTTAGCTTGGTTTAGGAATTTCTGTAGAGTCTGCTATGCCACTGGAAAGACACTTTGACTTTAAGGGACTTGAATCACAATTTTTATTGTACAAGACTTTTCTTCTTCCTTGCTCTGCATTTGCAGTTTGCATCAAAAAACAAACCTGAAACAAGACATTTTGTAAGCCAGAACCGCAGTTCTTCAATACCACTTCAAGTTACAGTACTAAAATTAAGGTTCTGCATCCCATGTATAGGAAACACTGTTATGGTTGCAAACACACCTGGAGGTGCAACACCATGCAGCCACTCACTCAACCCCCCCTTCCCTTCCCCCTCATCCTAGCTGAAACCAGGACAAGATTAAAATGTGTTTCTTAGCTTACATTAAAATTTTGATAAATCAGAAGGGCTGACTGTGTTCTCCCACTTCCATAAGCCACAACATAAAATGACTAACACAATTATTATTTATAGATGTTTCATTTGGTATAAACAAAACTTAAGTAAACTTCAGGGTTGCAGTTTTTTTTAAATTTCAATGTGCTTTCTTTTTTATTTCTTCATTGGTCAGCTTTATCACAATGACACTGCTGTTATATCAGATACAGCTTCTGCTGCTGAGATAAAGACAATTACTGATAGCACTAGTAATTATGTTTGGGTTTATGATATTCCAATAAACCATGTATATCATAGGCATAGCTAAATGAGAGTAAAAAACCCTATGGACAGATGTTTTAATTACGAGTAGTTACACAAAAGAAGGTCTATAGGGAATTTCTTTCTGTTTCAGACCACTTCTCCAAGGTCATTTTTAATTCTTAGCATATCTTTCCACATTCTTAGAGATCTTACCAATTTCCTACTATCTATCAATTAAACATGCATACACTAAATTCTGTATTCCAGCTCACTACAGAGGTCATATTAGTATTGGATTTTTCCATGAGAAGTTAAAGTTAAATTTACAAATTATAATTGATGGGTTTAATGTTTAATTTTTTAAGAATAGACACAGTATTTGCTCTTTTGCAATTCTGTCACACTTCTTCAATCCTGTATATGTTTTCCATATAAATGCTAGTATCTTTCTGACCACTTACTGGCTATGTAACTCAATTTATCAGGTCCAGCCAAACTAACTGAACACTCAAGCTATGGTTCTCTTTCAAACCATATTTTTCTCTGTCTTTGAAAACATCCTTTTCAACTAGCAGTTCTGTTAGCCATCTCCTTCAGCTGAGCATTTTAGCAAACACCGAGGATATCATTTTGTAGAATAGCAGACTAACAGTTTACTTCTTTTCTTACCCTTCTAGGTACATCTACTACTTTGCATTCAGTTCCCTGCTGGCAGATTCAGCTATGCCATATACACTGATTAGCTTCCCTTCCTATACTGGTGAAACTTCTCTGTGAAATTTGATTTTTTTGTTCCAATTCTTCCCGTGAGAAAAGCTGACAGAAATGAGAGAAAAAGAGCCCCTCTCCTTCAACAGTTAGATATCTTCTAATTTACACATTAGTTGTATATCTGTCTTGATTATTACAACATTGTCTTCAGTTTTGATCCTTTTCCTTGAGTTCTATGTTCCCAGATTTTGCTGCAGAAATCAGTTTCTTTTAGGAACGTATATGAAACCACTAATCTAAACCAATTTACAGATTCTATGGATGCATACAAATATAGTGAAAACAGATGGCAACTTACCAATATAGGAAGTCTGCTTCTAAAAATTGGTGTTTTTTTCTGATTAAAGGTTTCAAGAAGGTTAGAAACCTCTCACCATCCTTCATTACCATAAAAGTAATGAACCTTATTTTGAAGAGTTAATTTCTTATCAATTTCTATAGCTTGGACTTCCATGAAATTCCACTCCACACTGCAAATTCCTAAACTAATTAATTTTATTTCTTAGCTATTTTTTCTCTAAAATAGCCAAAGGACATGTTTCTTGAAAAATGAACATTTCTTTTCCAAACCTTAGTTTTGACCTCACATTTCCCCCATCACAGATGAGTTAGTTGAGGTATCCAACCTGCCATTGATCAAATGGTGTAATTTCTGTTCATGTCCCAGGGCTTTCAATTAAAGATTTGTCTCAAGATAGGGTACATGCTCTTTTTCAGATTGTTTCTATGGAGTTATCTAAAATAATGTTTTTCACTGCCACACTGAAAGTTCTTCTGTTTCTCCCTTAATGTCATTTCCCAGCAAAGTGTTACTGATTTTTTCCACACAGTAATTGCTAGTTTTCAAAATTCTTTTTCCTCTGCTATAGAGTGTTTGTTCGAACCAAAGTAAATCTGTTTTTACATTCAACAGTGAATCACTATAAAATACATCTTCCATCTTAAAATTCCACAACCAAAATTGATTTGCAAATCTGCTGAAGTCAGTTTCCTGAGTGCAACCATTAATAACTTACTATATATCTGTGAATCCTTCTTTCCCCACAAAGCCCTTACGTTTCTGTTCATCAATTCTTCCCATTCTGCACTTAATTATTTATTCTCTCACACTGAGCAAAGTAATAAACCCAATGAAGGAAGAGCAGTAGCACCTCTTGTTTTGGCAGTATCCATGATAGATATTTAAAAAAAAATTACATCATCCACAAAATAAATTTCTGAAGAACTGTGCAGTACACTGAAAAACATAAATTAAGGAATATTTGGGATAATGAGGTTTTTCTCCAAGTTTTAATTTTTTTTTTTTTTTTACAGGTTGATAGTTTTTTCCTGAAATATGAAACTATAAGCAACTGACCCCTTGGAAAAAGGCTAACTGCTTGGATTATGTGTTCTTTTCCATTTTTGTTTAATTTATGAATTTTGTCTTCATTATTGTCAAGAGTTTCCGTTGGCTTTCTAATGATTTTATTGCTCCTGCATCACTTTCCTGTTTCTTTTTGTTAGCATTAAATGTTGCTAAGTAACTGAATCTGGCTGCAGTATTATTTGGCTGAACCATTCTCTTTTTTGATATATGTAGAGATATTACTCAGCAAAATGAAAACTACTCTCCCAAAGGAAAGAAGGCCATTTGCATCTACCACAACCCTAATTTTTAGATGATTTCTAAGAAAAAATAGGAAGTGATTCCTATAAACATATTATATATAAATATGAATTCATATAAACATTCCCACAATGCTTATTTCCAGGCCAAACAGTTAAGGTAATAGGAATCTTAATGAAAAGGTGCTTTGCATGCTCCATGAGGTTATCCTATGCCAAATAACATTCATTTTGCTTTTAAAAGTGTGTCTCAGATCTTCCAAGCAATTGCAATTTTAAAGGAAAATAGCTTGGCTTTCCTTCAATGCAAGCTCATTTAAAGAATTCACCTTCACTGTGGAGTATTAAAAAGAAATCATAATTTAAATAATTCAGTAGCAAAAACTGGGAAAAATGGAATTCACCATTTTATTGAGGTCTCCTAATTTCATGTTAATGTGGCAATGATCTAGTGACTCATCAACATGGACCTGCAATCAGCAGTAAGGGTAACTATCCCAATTGCAAAACCCATCTGGTTTTAATGAAATTTTCACTTTAAAATCTCTCTGAAAGAATCAAAAGCACCAACAGCCACACTTCAGATCAGTTTGTTCAATTTCCACTGTGAAGGTTTAAACTGCTTTAGTATTAAATAAAACATAATAGAAGGCTGTGACACCAGAATAAGAAAATTACCATAGAACTTTATAAAGAATGTCTGAAATAGAATAGTGTCAATCAATATTAAATTATTCAAGAACTTCTTGAGCTTCTCCATGTTGATCAGAATAGTCTTAAAAGCTTCCACATTCCATTATTTTACATTTTGAAACCCCCCCTAAAGTGAACAACATGCTTTCTTTCGTGTACTTTTAACACAGACAAGCACTACACATAAAAAAATATTTTAAAATAAATTTCTCAGTCTTTAATGCATTTTTTTATAGGTCAGGGCATGGACTGTCAGGATAGCAACTATTCTTAAAATAAAAAAGTGGGAAATATCTCCAAATTTTTGCATTTGAAAATTTATCATATTTTGTTACAAAAAAGGCAGATGGAAAGGTATAAACATTAAATAGCAGAATTACTTCACAAACACTATATAGCAAAATTACTTTAGTTTTGAAGTACAGAGTGAGAAAATTACACTTGCAAGAGAGGACAGCTCAGTAGCAACTCTGGGCAATAACCACTTTGCATCTGCTTGTTGAATAATCACAAGATTCTTAGACACTTGGAATGAAACCACATACACATAAAATCTTGTAATAAGTGACTCTTTACTAAAAAATAAATTTAAAATCACATTCTTCTGGCTCCCTCCATTGTATAATTAATATAAAGAAGCTGAAGCCAGCAGATGAAATATTATAATAGCTGGGCATGAGTAGCAGCAAGTATGCAAGAAAGAGAGTTGTCACAGAAAACCCAATTACTTATGTACCTCAGCTATTAATAACTATTAAATTTGAAGCACAAGTCAAAGAGTGTGACCGCCTAAGCTGGGAAGACACACTTGTCCTTGTCCTTCTAGGACCTCTACCAGAAAAAAAGAAAAAAGCTAGAAGCTTATGACTTCCTCTGTTTCTCCCTTCCCTATTGTATCCTCCCTAAAGTGGGAGGCATTCACCGCAGGTAATGTCCCCAGCTGGGACATGTCCTGCTGGTGTCACCAGCAGGATGAGGAGGTGATTCTGCCCCTCACCCTGCTCTCATGAAACCCCTCCTGGGCTGCTGCACCCAGCTCTGGGGACACAGCAGGGCCACCAAGGTGCTCAGAGGGCTGGAGCACCTCTCCCACAAAGCCTGGCTGGGAGAGCTGGGGCTGTTCGGCTGGGAGAGGGCTCCAGGGAGACCTGCTACAGCTTCCAGTAAGTGAAGGCCTACAAAGAAAACACAGAGAGGCTTTTTACAAGGGCATGTACTGACTGGAAAAGGAGGAATGGCTTCAAACTGAGGTTTAGATGAGATGCTGGGAAGCCATTCTACCCTGTGATCCTGGTGAGCCACTGCCACAGGCTGCCCAGAGAAGCTGTGGATCCTCCATGCCTGGACATGTCCAAGGCCAGTCAGGATGGAGGTTTAACCTGGTCCAGAGGAAGGTGTCGCTGCCCATGGCAGGGGGATTGGAAATAGATGACCTTCAAAGCTCCTTTCCAAACCAAACCCTTCTATGATATTGGGAAGTGTGGTGCCCACACCTCTGCTCTCTCACTCCCCCTCTACTGCAGGGTAGGGAAAAAAAAAAAANAAAAACCTCAGGGTCCAGGTAACGACAGAGAGATTATCCACCAATTACCATCATAGGTAAACCAGAATCAACTTGGGGAAGATTAATTTAATTTGTTGTGAATTAAAAATTGGATATTTTAAAAATAGCACTGTGAGAAACAGAAACAAAAATAAAAGCCCTTTTTAGTCAACTCCCTTTTTTTTCTCCAGACTCAATTCCACTCTGTTCTTGAGTTTTCTGGCACCTCTTCTCCTCCACAAGTGTCACAGGGAGATGGGAAACTGGTGATGGGGTCTGTTCATAACGCTTTGTTTGTGCCACTCCTTCCTTTTCATGCTGCTCCTCTGCTCCAGCATGGAATTCCTCTCACTGGATAGAGTCCTCCACAAACTGCTCCAAAGTGAGTTCTTCCCAAAATGCTGCACTTTTTCAAGAAGTGATCTCCTGCTCACTGTCTTTCAGGGTTTTAATGCTGCTTACTCCTCAGGAAAACACAGGAGAGCCGCAGCATATTTTCTGAACTGCATCACTTTTGGATTAGGCGTTTCACCAATGAAGCTCTGCTGGTAAAATCAGCCTGACTACAGGAACAGCCCCACCAGAGTGATGAGGTAACTGAGTACTCGTTGTATGTCCATAGACCACGGGATACCTCAAAGACAGAAAATAAAGAAGCATCTTAGAGACAAAAGGATTTTTGCCACATTACAAAGGAATTTTGTAGATCCAGATGCCTAAGAGAAAAAGAAAAAACCAAAAAAACAAAAAAACAAAACAAACAAAAAAAACCCTTTAATGGGCTGGACAAGGAGATTGATACGTTCCTGGCAGAGTAGTGGTGTAGAATTTTTAATATTGATTCACATCATTTTCCAGAGCAGGGCTGGGAAACTTTTCAATCAGGCAATGGCAGAGAGAGTGGCCAACAGCCTCTGGCTGTGCAAAGGCAGCACCTTTGCCATGGCTGCATTTCTGTCAGATAATGGGGTCTTGAAAAACATTGGGGTATTCCACTTTTTTTTTTCTGTCTTCAAGAAAAGAAACTAATACTATATTTAGTTTAATTATTAAAAGTAACATATTGAGAACACAATAAATCCCAGACCAAAATAACTACTCATGTAAGTTTTTCAAGACCAAAGACAGAAAAGAAGCCCTTCCAGTCCAAGTCGTCACTGAATTCTGTGCTGTTGTGACATTGAAATCATTTTACAAGCTCATAAACTCCATTTTCTTATGGGAAAGACTAGTAAAAATATTAAGGATTGCTTTCAGTAAGGGACAAATTGCAATAATTATAATATTGTCAATCCGAAGCATTCAAATAATTAAAATAATAAAGCCTTTTTCTACATCACAAAGTTTAAGACCAATTACAATGTTTAAAAATACTACTTTAATTTTACAACTAATGCCTTGACTTCTTTTTTTAAATAGTTTTCTCCACATTCAAACAGGTAAAAATAACTGATTTTAAGTGAAATTTGAAATGTTTATATGATCATATATTAATGATTTAAAGTTTTAAGGAAGAAGGCCCTCCATAAAGTTGGTTTTCCAGGCATGCTGGCACACCCGGGGCACAGAGGAGCACGCTGGGGCAGGCGAGGGGGGTCACACTGGGGCACACCGGCGATGCAGTGGCACTCGAGGTCACACCCGGCAGGTGCCATGGAGGGGGTGGTGTCACACTAGGGAGCATGGGGTACACTGTGGGGGGACACCGGGAGGCCACACCAGGGTACACCTGGGACACAGGGTCACAACCAGGGCAGGGAGAGTCATATCAGACACACCGATCATGCCGGGGAGTCACAGTGGTCATGGGGGGGCACATCG
>VZTB01018368.1:466303-507271 GCA_013397245.1 Thryothorus ludovicianus
GCTTGTGTGGGCAGTGGTGGCTTGCGGGGGTTGGGGTTGAATCTTAAGGGCATGCGGGGCTGAAGGAGTGTGGGACACGGTGTTAAAAGTCAGGGTGGGCGGATGGGGCTGAGGAAGGGGATGGGCGAGGCATGGCGGGCAGCACTGAGGGGTCTGGAGGAACGTGTGTGGAGCCTGCCTGCTCGAATGGGTGTTGGGATCTCATTAGGCTGTGTGAAAATGGGAGCTAGGTGGTTTCACCAGGGGCAAATCCTGCCTCACAAATCTGGTGGCCTTCTGCGGTGGGATTGCAAGGTTGGTGCATGAGGTCACACGGGGTCGCACTGTGACTGATGTAATTTGTGTGAATTTATGAAAAGCATTTGACACTGTCCCACATGACTTGTCTCTAAACTGCAGAGATATGGATTTGACAGCTCGACTGCTGGGTAGATAAGGACCTGGCTGCATGGGTATCCTCAAAGAGTTGCAGTCAACAGCTCTGTGTCCAAGTGGAGATGAGTGACAAGTGACATTCTTGAGGAGCCGGGATTGGGACTGGGCCTGTTTAACATCTTTGTTGGGGACAAGGACAGTGGGATTGAGTGTATCCTCTGCCAGTTTTTGGATGGCACCAAGTTGTGTGGTGCCATCAGCAAGCTGGAGGGAAGAGATGCCATCCAGAGGGACCTTGGCAGGACAGAATTGAGTGCGTGCAAACCTCATGAAATTCAGCAAGGCCAGGTGCTAGGTTGTTGTAGTCCCAAGCACAAGTACAGGATGGGTGGAGAATGGATTGAAAACAGCTTCGAGGAGAAGGACTCAGGGCTATTGGTTAACAAGGAGCTCAACATGAGTCAGCAATGTGCACTTGCAGCCCAGAAAGCCAAAGATGTGCTGGGCTGCACCAAAAGAAGTGTGGCCAGTGGGTCAAGGGAGGTGATTCTGCCCCTCTGCTCTGCTCTCATCATACACCACCTGTAGTGTTGCATCCATCTCTGAGAACCCCACCATTGGAAGGCTGTGAATGTTTTGGAGAGTGTCCAGAGGAGGGTTGGAGCACCTGTCCTATGAACACAGGCTGAGAGAATTGGGATTGTTTAGCCAAGTGAAGAGAAGGCCTTGGGGAGACCATGAGAACAGTCTTCCAGTACTTTAAATGGGGGTACCAGAGATCTGGAGAAGGACTTTTTACAGAGGCGTGTAGTGACAGAACAAGGCAGAATGGCATCAAGCTGAAAGAAGGTAGGTTTAGGTTAGGTCTTAGTAAAAAGTTCTTTACTGTGAGAGTGAAGAGGCACTGGCACAGGTTGCCCAGAGGAGTGGTGGGTATCCCATTCTTTTTAGCATTCGTGGCCAGATTGAATGGGGCTCTGAGCAACCTGGCTTAGTGGAAGGTGTCACCCAGATTGGAACTGGGTGCTCTTTAGGGTCTATTCCAATCCAAACCATTCTGTGATAATCACACCAGTATGAGGGAAGTACTAAACAATTTGTTGTGTTTCATATTATTCCTAAGAAGCTGTAAAAGGATTGGAAAAGCAGATAGGCATGAATAAAGTTTGTTGTGGCTGGGGGAACGAATGTTGTAAATTTTGGAAAATGTTCTTGTTAGGAGCAGAGGAAAGCTGCATTATTAGTAGGAAGGGAACTTTAGTCAATCCTGAGCCCTAGGCAATGCACTTCATTTTGCGTGCTATGCAGATTTTTAAATAAAGAAAAACTTAGGTGAGTTACTCAACCTGTATTTCTTCTGGCTTTTTATGCTGTTCTAACAAATATATTGGGCAAATGCTGGTTAAGATTGCAAATGTTTAAGTAAATTCATAGTGGTGTTTACTGATGAGGCCTAATATTTTTTCAAGTTGAAGATGCCTATTTGTTAGGACCAAAGCTGTTGCTGTTATATATTAACATGTGTTTTGAACATGATAATGCTATCTTCTCTCTATGGCTTGCATGTGAAATCTCTTGTTAAACTAAGGAGCAATATGTTTGTGTGATGAATGGGAAGAAGAGGGCAAAAGCTGGCAAGGTTGTAGTCTTCAAAGTGTTGTTCAAATTCTTAATGTGTCAGAAGTGAATCTCACTTTTCAAAAATGGTAGCAGAACACTGTTTGAGCAATGTACCTGTGATGACCTGCATCTATTTGTAGGAATTTCTGGGAATGTGCCACAATGGACTTTGTTGCAGTCTCCTTTTGTCCTGGTATCTGCTTAATAAGCTGGCATGGGGACCCTCAACAACAATATAAAAAGATTTTTGGGAATGTTAAAATTCCTTTACCAAGACATCACTACACATTGTGCCATAAACTCAGTATTTGTAAGGATTAGAAAAACAAAAGGAGCAACATTGATTTTGTGAGCTGTCAATCTCTTTAAAGCCATTTATTAGTCACATATAAAAATCAGTAATCTATTTGATCATGGCAAAGTAGATTACACATAATATAATTTATATAATTTTGCTTTTTTGGTATCATTCCATTCTTGGTTTACCAGGATTCTTTTCCTTGTTCTCCAAAGAACAAGGAAATCTACCTTGATCTAAAAAATGCTGAAAGACAAGAAGAGCATGGTTAGAGAATAAAAAAATCTACTTAAACCACTGAATCTGTTTCTTAAAATGATGGTCTACAGAGAACTTTTCTCAAGGTTTTTTGGGTTTTCTTAAGTCTAAAGAGAAAGCTGAAAAAATGACAGGAAGTTTTTAAACTTTTTAAATAAATAATAGACAAAGAATGTCTTCTTGCTGCTTATAGAGAAACCATGCCATTTTTGGGTCAAGACTGGAGATCCCCTGGATGGAGATGGGTTAAAACAGAAGACGGATGGAAAAGATGTGAACCCTTTAGTCCTGCACTTGAGGATGGGAATAATCAGCTCAATGATATCAGCCACACTGTGTAAGTTTTTTNTGTCCTATGAACACAGGCTGAGAGAATTGGGATTGTTTAGCCAAGTGAAGAGAAGGCCTTGGGGAGACCATGAGAACAGTCTTCCAGTACTTTAAATGGGGGTACCAGAGATCTGGAGAAGGACTTTTTACAGAGGCGTGTAGTGACAGAACAAGGCAGAATGGCATCAAGCTGAAAGAAGGTAGGTTTAGGTTAGGTCTTAGTAAAAAGTTCTTTACTGTGAGAGTGAAGAGGCACTGGCACAGGTTGCCCAGAGGAGTGGTGGGTATCCCATTCTTTTTAGCATTCGTGGCCAGATTGAATGGGGCTCTGAGCAACCTGGCTTAGTGGAAGGTGTCACCCAGATTGGAACTGGGTGCTCTTTAGGGTCTATTCCAATCCAAACCATTCTGTGATAATCACACCAGTATGAGGGAAGTACTAAACAATTTGTTGTGTTTCATATTATTCCTAAGAAGCTGTAAAAGGATTGGAAAAGCAGATAGGCATGAATAAAGTTTGTTGTGGCTGGGGGAACGAATGTTGTAAATTTTGGAAAATGTTCTTGTTAGGAGCAGAGGAAAGCTGCATTATTAGTAGGAAGGGAACTTTAGTCAATCCTGAGCCCTAGGCAATGCACTTCATTTTGCGTGCTATGCAGATTTTTAAATAAAGAAAAACTTAGGTGAGTTACTCAACCTGTATTTCTTCTGGCTTTTTATGCTGTTCTAACAAATATATTGGGCAAATGCTGGTTAAGATTGCAAATGTTTAAGTAAATTCATAGTGGTGTTTACTGATGAGGCCTAATATTTTTTCAAGTTGAAGATGCCTATTTGTTAGGACCAAAGCTGTTGCTGTTATATATTAACATGTGTTTTGAACATGATAATGCTATCTTCTCTCTATGGCTTGCATGTGAAATCTCTTGTTAAACTAAGGAGCAATATGTTTGTGTGATGAATGGGAAGAAGAGGGCAAAAGCTGGCAAGGTTGTAGTCTTCAAAGTGTTGTTCAAATTCTTAATGTGTCAGAAGTGAATCTCACTTTTCAAAAATGGTAGCAGAACACTGTTTGAGCAATGTACCTGTGATGACCTGCATCTATTTGTAGGAATTTCTGGGAATGTGCCACAATGGACTTTGTTGCAGTCTCCTTTTGTCCTGGTATCTGCTTAATAAGCTGGCATGGGGACCCTCAACAACAATATAAAAAGATTTTTGGGAATGTTAAAATTCCTTTACCAAGACATCACTACACATTGTGCCATAAACTCAGTATTTGTAAGGATTAGAAAAACAAAAGGAGCAACATTGATTTTGTGAGCTGTCAATCTCTTTAAAGCCATTTATTAGTCACATATAAAAATCAGTAATCTATTTGATCATGGCAAAGTAGATTACACATAATATAATTTATATAATTTTGCTTTTTTGGTATCATTCCATTCTTGGTTTACCAGGATTCTTTTCCTTGTTCTCCAAAGAACAAGGAAATCTACCTTGATCTAAAAAATGCTGAAAGACAAGAAGAGCATGGTTAGAGAATAAAAAAATCTACTTAAACCACTGAATCTGTTTCTTAAAATGATGGTCTACAGAGAACTTTTCTCAAGGTTTTTTGGGTTTTCTTAAGTCTAAAGAGAAAGCTGAAAAAATGACAGGAAGTTTTTAAACTTTTTAAATAAATAATAGACAAAGAATGTCTTCTTGCTGCTTATAGAGAAACCATGCCATTTTTGGGTCAAGACTGGAGATCCCCTGGATGGAGATGGGTTAAAACAGAAGACGGATGGAAAAGATGTGAACCCTTTAGTCCTGCACTTGAGGATGGGAATAATCAGCTCAATGATATCAGCCACACTGTGTAAGTTTTTTCTAAAAAAAAAAAAGCGATTCTGCATGAATTAATAGCAGGTGGGAAGGCAAAATTGACTTAATTTCCATTCAGATTGCAACTGTTTGTGGTAGCTGATGTCATCTGTATACAAATGCAGTCATGTGTTTTGTTAGTTAGGCAGACAGGAGACCCCTTTGGAGATTGTCTGTCTTTTGTCACTGCTTTGTGAGTTGCTTATTTGAGGCAGCCAGATCCCTTCTCAGGTTATATGTCTTTCAAAATAATAAAGCAATAAATGCTTTAAAACAAAAAAAACCAAAAACCTTGCCCCCCTGGCTGAGTACTATTTAAAGGTAGAAGTGACACTTGTATATTGCAAGGGTCACAGGCATATTGAACTGCTACATGGAAGTGAGTGAAGTGGGTGAGCTCTGCTGGGTGGGTGTTGGATTAGTTTGTGGCAGCCATAAAATGCCTTTGCTCCAAATATACAATCAGTGGTAGCTTAATGCTCATTCTGTAACACAATATATGACTGTATGTGCTCCTGTAGCACAGGTGAGGAAGAAAATGGATAAATGAAGTAATACTTGTGGCAAGTGTGACATAAATCACTTTGTCAAAACAGATTTCTCCACAAGGAAGCAATTCTTAGGGATAACATTCTTGGTCATAAATTCCAACATAATGTGCTCATAATGAGGAAAGGGAACATTCAGTGTTTTGTTGTTAGTCCAGTAAATGATAACACATCTGGTTTAGAGAGGGAATTTACTGGGGAGCTAGGACTTGCTGTAGTCACACACCTGTGTTTTCTAAATTTGTATAACAATCCTCAAGGGAGTTATCAAGCAGTGAAGCCTTATTATTAAGCTTAACCTACTCTTTTCTTCATGCATTTTTTTCTTTTGTGTTCATCTTTCACTGATCTTACTTGGACTTCTTTATCCGCACAGTCTGACCACTGTGGATACAAAACTTTGTCTGGAAGAATGTTCAGTAAGCCTCCAACATAAAAATTGCCTTAAATACCTTTGAAAAAAAAAGTCTTCTCTCCTTCATATCTTTAATAATATACTTGGGAAATTAAGGAAAATCTAATGAGTATTTAGCAACTGTGCAAATTGCTTCAAAAATAAGTGTCATGTAGGTTGATTAATTAATACTATTTGGTAAGTATGAAAGGAGTTATCAGTCTTTGTGAATACCATTAAGACCTCTGCTCATAATTGTGTGTGTATAAATGTATATATGTATCTTTACCCAAAGAGCAAGGTGAGGTATTTTTATTGCTTCTCTGAACAAAAATACTAGATTTTTTTTTTTTTCTTTTTCTGCTTAGCTTTGGAAGACCCTATAATTGAACTCTTCTGGAGCCAAAAGCTATGGCTTTAATTTTTGACTCTTAATTTTGCTTTTATCTATTCATGTATGTTATTCAGATTCAGACTAGAGAATTTAAGGTGGTATGTCCTGGCATAGTAGCACTACTTTGGAGTAATTCCACTACATTTTTAACTTTGGATCTATGATTGCAACTTTAACTTTTTATATGCCAGTGAAGTTCTGCCACTTAACTGCAATTAATGTCCATTTGCACAACATTATGGAACAATTTAGGGTGGAAATGACCTCTGGGTGTCATGTGGTTGAAACACATGCTTCTTTCAGACTGCAGGATACACTTTCGATAGCTCAAACCAAGGTGCAGTTGGCTTAACACAACACAAGGGCACACTGCTGACCTGTTTTCAACTACTTACTTGTTCTCCAGACTCCTTTCCTGCAAAACTGCTTCCTATCCAGTCTGTACCCAGCTTGGGTTTCTTCTGTCTCATGGGCAGGGCTTCACATTGTGGTGCAGCAGTGTAAGATGTGCTGCTGGCTGGTTCTGTGTACCATATTATGCTATTTGGAAATAATGGCATATTGAATATTATATATATTGAAGATAACTCAGCTTAAGAGATTTTTTAACATGATGTCGCACTTAAAAAATGAGACTTGATAAAGTGCTTCCTTGTAGAAGAGACATATAGTAAGCTGTACAAAGATACCTGTTTGTCTCTCTTTAGGGTGCCCTGTCAGGTGGTGTATGCCAGTCTGGCAGTTCTAGCAGAGTTTTGTTCATTTACATCCATTGTTCATTTACATCCATTGTAAGTAATCATCTTTTTCACAAAAATATTCTGTAGGAATCTCTTCTGAATTTAGTACTTTAGTATTGTATTTAAGGGAGCAGTTATAGCAGTTTTCTTTATAAAAAAATTAATTCAAGCTATGTAGTTGAATGAAACCCTTTCTAGTTTTCTTCTGTTCTCTTCTGTGAAAGTGTAGATAGAGTTGCTTGCCAAACTTTGTCCTTTACCCATTGCAAATACTTTCTCTTCAGAAATTACAGAGATCTAATCACAAACAGATTCAGAAATAAACCTTAAAGACACTTAAGTTACTTAAATTGAAGAATGTGTTCATATTAAAGTAGAACTTTTAACTTTGCTTGATTAGTCATCCAATGCCTTGGTGAATCCAGTTGCTGAATTAGTAAAATTGGTGGACATAATGGTAACCATGCTTGAACAAATATATTCACTTGTGCAGGAACAGTTTTAATTATTTGGCATAATGCTTGACTTTAGATCTTTTTATGGAAACTAAGATAAAAAAATAAAATTGGACCATCACTTCTATAGGTCTTAGTTATTTGATGAGTGCCTTGTGTTCAAGGTATATAGTAGCTAGAAATGTGGCTTGGGCTGTGTGCCTTCAAGCTCTGTGAGTCCTGGCCATGGCTGCCTGCAAATTCAAGCTAAGATGGATTCAAGCAAAGTACTATGGCACTGGGTCCTACAGGTTTGGTGATGGAGAGAAGCTTGGTGGGGTGGAACTGCCTTGCAGAACTGTATGCAAGTACCTTTCAATAGCCTGCCACTTAGAAGTAAAGCTGTTTTATGTGTTCCTTTTGAGGTAGAAGAAAGAGAATTAGACTAGTAAGACTTTCGTGATGGTGATATTTACTTTTTTGTGTGTTAGGTTCTGATGAACTGATGCGGTAGTCATTTCAGTCTGCAGTGTCTCTTGTCTAATTCTGTGAGACAGTGTTCACAAGAGTGATTTAGGCACTGGATATAAATCCTTTGATTTGAACCTATTAATAGATAACATTACAATATATTCATCAAATGATAAAATCATTTGATGCATGCAGTTAGCTCAGGATTTTCCATGGTCAAGCTGTGAGAGTCACTTCTAAAATACTCAGAGTGTCTCTGTATATAATTGCATGACTTGAGGGCCACGTGAAAAGAAGCAAGGGGATGAGGGAAAATAGTTGGAGCTCAGATAGCCCTGTCACATTTTCCATCGTTTTAAGTGTCATACCCAAGAGGTTATTTAAATACTGCTATGAAATTACTTTCTTTGAAAAAACTGAAATTGTTACGTGGTTTGTCTAAGATATTATAGTTCTAAGGACACCAGGTACTTTGCTTTTAAAAGCTTTAGAAGAATTTTTTATGAAGTGCGTCATCAAGAAGAGAGTAAGAATAGCTGTAAATTGGCAGTATTATGTATGTATTTAAATCCTGCCAGGTGCACTCAAGTGTCACGTGCAGTATTATAATAAAACCATTAAATTAAGGCTTCTGTTACACCATATGGCACGTGCAGCACTTGGTTTGGTTTCTTGTATCTTAGCTTGGTGTTTGAGGGGGCAGGGGTTGCTTTTGGAACAGTAGAGCAGCTTTATTGCTTGTCAGGCTGCTCTGCAGATTTCTGGGAGGAATGTTAGCAGTCACTGGGTAACTCTGTGTTTCTGTCCCATTCTTCTGATGTCTGTGGGACCCTTGCTCTCATTCACTGCTTTCAGACTGAAGGGTTGTCAAGAAGAGTGGTGGTGTTTACAGATGAGTAGGGAAAGACTCCATGTGAGGTGGGACAGAACATGAGAAAATAAAGCCTCATATCAGAAGATCCTCAAAGGTAACAGCCCAATTTGTCTTTTCTCTAAAGAGACTTGAGAAATTCTAGGAATGTCACAGGCAAATTTGAATGCTAGACAAAGGTGTTTGAAATAACCATCTTCATCTTCACAATTCCTTATGTTTATTGACTCCTTAAGCTGCCTTAGTTATTTATATGATGCTTGAGGGAGTGTATCTTGTGGGGTGACAGGAGTGGGCTTGAAATCACTTCAGGTGTATTATTGGTCTAAATTACTTTCTGGGGCACTTTGCTCCAGGAATTAAAGAAGGAATATTTACATATTAACCTTCCTCTTCTAAGCAGGCCTTCAGGAATGTGGCCTCCCATCCTCTCCCCATTGCTTGCCCTGGGCCAAAGGGAATGAGAGAGTTTCTGTTCTGTTTGGATTGTGTTGCAGAGTATCAGGGTCTATCCTCCCCTGCCTTGTATCTGTTGTTAGGATAATAAAGCTCTGGGATCTTTGGGCTCATTTTCTGTAGCAACTCTTCAGACTCTGCCATAGCTTCTCACATAATGTGGTGATGCAGCCAATATGTTAAATCATAATTAAATTAGTTTTAGTGAGTTTAGAGATTTCCTATATGACAGCTTTTGGGGGAAAAAAATTGATGGAATGGAATGTTATATAAGCAAATAACTTGTGTTGATGTTTTGCTTTTGTCTCTTGCTGGTTTCTTCCCTCTGAACTCTTTTGCTGTTTGACCAGATGTGATATTTGGCACCGTTACATAGAATATTTAAGGTGTTGAGTCTTTATCCTCTGCTTTAAAGATATTAAGGACTGAACTAAGGCCATCACCTTGGGCTGAGCACTATCTGAATGCAGAGGTGTGTCAGGTTTAAATCCTGAAGAAAAAAGCTAAGATGAAATCAACTTTCTTTTTCTAAATCTTCTCAACATGCTTGTCTTTAAACTGAGCTAGCATGTGCTGATTAGAGCAATTCAAAAGCTGAAAATTTTTTACAGTGTTGTTTAACAGATGATTCAAACCTGAAAATTTTAACTCTGTAAGCTAGTTGCAAGAGACTAAAATAATTTGATTTTTGTCACTTAATGCCCAGATACAGGTTATTTTTGGAAAAACTTCTGTCCTTTAGTTTAGTGTTCAATTGTTTTAATCTGAAGTCCAAACTGGCAGTGATAAAAAGCAATTTAGATTAAAGATAGTAATGAATGTCATTAGTTTCAAATGCAACTTTGTTGCCAAAGAGCAGCAATGTAGAAATAAAAAAGTCCTGCAGTTAAACTTCATTAACATATATCTTTCATTATTCTTCTTATCAAGACTATGGCCTTCATATGAAGTATCTTCCTTCTCAGTGCTGGAAAAGAGAACACTCATTCTTATCTTTGTTGCTGGTCCTTAGTTATCTGCAAAATGGAAAGAAAATTCTATGAAACTGTGTAGATTTCCTGTAGCACAGATAGTTTTAAAATGTGTACGCATTTAGAAATGTTAGCTTATTAAAAAGGATTTCCAGTAATTTGTACGTGTATTTTTTTAAATATTCACACTTTATGTTTGATATATGTAAGCATTTGGTATAGTTCTCAGTGTTGGGTTGCATTTTTNTGGTGAAACAGTGCCCTGACACCTGTAGCATGTGCAGAGTTGTGAATCAAGAGTTTCTTAAAGGAAAGACTTTCTACATCCCAAAGGTGACAGTGGTAAGAGAGATATCATTCTTTGCTTTCTGCCTATGCAAGGATGTGCAATAATTCTTCACAGACTTTTACCTGTGTGCATTTAAGACTTGGTCCACTTCAAGTATTGGATTTTTAAACACTAGAACTTTGCAGAGTTTTACAGTTGTCCAGCTAGTTCAATGTCCTTAGCAGTCCTTCCTGAATGTCAGTAATGACTTACAAGATACCTCTTAGGAAAATACTTCTGTGTATTTAATTACTTTGGCACAAAATCCAACCCCTCTGGGAAGAAAAGAAGACAGCTTCTGTCCGGATACATGTTGTTATAGACAATGAGGTGGAGTATCTTAATTAAGAATATGATTTCTTTTTTTTAGCTGGTAGACTTTAATGCAGAAAACTGTAAGATGTATGCATCTTAAATATTTTATTACTGCTATTCTAATTAGATGTTTTTATTTCAGTATCATAACTGGGGATGATGAGACTGAAGAAGTGTACAATACTGAAGACTGTGAGTTTGCAGCCAAGAAAAGGAAAAAAGATCATGTTAGGAATAACACAGATTCACAATGTAAGACTGGATTTTTTCATTTATTTTAGAAGACTCCTGTAGATTCAGAGAAATGTTATAATAGCCATGTTCTAGTTTTCTATTGAGTAGCCTTCCAAATGGTGTCTATTTCTGTATTAGCAACAAGTTCTGATGTCAAAAGTGTTATATCTTAATTGAAGCTGTGTTATCGATCATTTATTGTGTTGGATTTTTTTCAAAGACCCAAAGGTAATTCAAGAATAATAATTCCTGAGTATCAGGTGTCTTCTGATACTAACCACTGTTATGTTTTGTGGACAAGTTTTAGATTAAAATCTTCTGAATGCTTATGGGAGCTTCTGCTTCCCAAAGCAGATGGTTTTCTTTGTTTAATTGAAGTTCTAATTAGTCATACAACTCCAGAATCAGTTCATAAATAAATATATTTTGTCATAATAATCATATCTCTTGATAAAGATTTTATCAGTATTGACTTTCTTGGATAGAAGTACCTTTTAAAAAATTAAAATAGGAAAGCCATTTTATCAGTTCTCATTTGTAAAAGATCATTTGTACTTTGGACTGCAAATATGTATGACAGCAAGTAACTTACTGAAGCAGAGAATTTGGTAGAGTAGGTAAAAAACTGTAAGTTGGTTAGCAACTACCTAGCATTTCCAGTGCTTTGATCTTGAAATGATCTGTTGTTTGTATATCTGCAAAATTGTTAGAGAGGTGATGTAGCAGAAAGCTGCAAGCTTCTCCAGGGCTGTTTGAGTTTCAGGTATTTCAGAAGATTCAAGGGGCTGTTGTCATTTGAGAACATTTGAGACTTGTAAAAGCTGAAGGTCAGCCTGGTTGCCTTTATAAGTCCTTGACTTCCCTGCAGTCAGCCCTCTGCAGTTAGTTGAACCAAGGTGATGTAGAACAGACACCTGTACAGAAGGAAAGGGATCAGAGGAGTGGAACAAAAGCACTGTCTATATCTACTGTACTTTCAAATGCTAAGGAGCCTGTTGTATTAAAAAAAATGTCAGGAATTATGTAGGACCACTGATGTCAGTGGTTGGTCCCAGCTGTCTAAAGTTGTCATTCATCTGCCAATTGTGTGCCAGCTCTTGTGGTTTTAAAAAAGCATTTATATAACTTTTCTATTATTTTCATTAAGTCCATAACTTTTGAAAATTTTTGATTATCTTTTCCAGCCTTTATAAACTTCCTTCATTAAAACTGTTCTGCTATCTTATAAGGCATTTTATTGAAAATTGTATGTTTAGTTGAATTTCTTTCTGAAAGGCATTAACAAACGTAGAAGTCTAAAATGCTTATATTTTGATTTTATTGTAGGTTTTTATCGTGAAAAGTGGATTTATGTTCATAAGGAAAGCACCAAGGAAGTAAGTCTGCATGGTGTGCGTCAATTCCTATAGTCTTTGTTGTTCCTAACTGACAGTATATTGATAATGGTATTTTTGCCATGTGGTCTTAGGGGCTATACTTAACTCTGCATTGGCAGCACTGGATACCTGCACATGGTGAGGCAAAGGCAGCTGGCAGAGTGACTTCTAGGTCGGTCTTTGTGGCAGAGTTGTGGGAACTTGCAAAGACAGGCAACAATTCTCTGCTATTTATCCAAGCCCATCTATCTTTCTGTTGTCTCTTTGAGCTACAACTGAAAGTATTTGCAAAACCAGGGAAATATCTCCAATGAAGTTGCTTGCAGGCAGCCGCCTGATATTTTGGGATCTTGGTGTAAATTTGAATGGAAGAAAGTAAAATATCCATTTCAGACTTTACAGAGAGGATCTTTATTTCAACGAAGTTCACATGCTTTCAGTTTGGGATATAAACTGTATCATATAACTGTAAAGGGAATATGGAAGCTCTTGGAGTGACTGCTTGGAAAGTGAAGAGTTAAAATACATCCATTGTATGTAGAGATTAAACTGTCTTGAAATGTGAGTTTCATTCCTGTGCTGATTGCCATGGCTATCTGGGATGTGTGGAACTTGAACACCAGTAAGGAAGTTTTACATCCACATAGTAATGCCAGCCAGGTGAGAGCAAAGGAGGCTGAGGCTG
Source organism: Thryothorus ludovicianus (assembly GCA_013397245.1). Taxonomy (NCBI): domain Eukaryota; kingdom Metazoa; phylum Chordata; class Aves; order Passeriformes; family Certhiidae; genus Thryothorus; species Thryothorus ludovicianus. The sequence continues at coordinate 479,271 of VZTB01018368.1, forward strand.
ATGACTGTAGCCATGCAGGCAAAAGTAGCTTTGCATTTTAGAGCTGAGAGAGACAATACAGAGCCTTTTACTCAGGAAGGGCATGCTATGGAGGAGAGCTTACATAAGAGGACATACTGCAAGACTTTACAGACCTTGTGGACCAGTGACCCAGGGACTGCCTGTCTACATCTGAAGGGTGTCTTAAAGCCTTTCACCAGATTCACAGCCCTCTTTCTGCTTTATCTTCTAGATGAGGTTATTTAGACTGGTCTGCAAAAGTCTCAAGCATGCTTTTTCCCTTTGTGCTGTCTCAAATCAGGGTGAGAAAGAGTGGGGGGACAACAGACTATCACCAGTCATTGTGGTGCTTTGAATGATAAGGTTAAGCTGGGATTTCAAAGTACATTAAGGCCAAAATACAAGTACCCTACAATCATTCATTGGTGTCCTTCATAACCTGTATATATCAGGATTATTTTTCCCCCTACTTGTGCAGAAGTTGGTGTACTAGAGATGGGTGAGTATTTGCTTTTGTTCCTTGTCCGTTCAGAGAGTGGACAAAATATTTTGGTTACCTTCTAATATTTGACCATTCATCTTTCAGATTTATTTGGGTTTTCTAATATAAAAAACAAACCAGGGATAGTTAAAAATAAAGATTAATCATTTTGGTAATTCTTCGTATAAATGTAAAAGGTTAGAGTAGAAGTTGAAAAAGTGGCAAGGAATAAGAATACATGAACCAAAAAATTCAGAGCAACAATTTAAGTTACTCTAAACCATAATTTAGTGGCTCTAGTTTTTCAACAGGCTCTAATCTTTCTTGATTTTGAAATAGTGGTCTTGCAACTAGGAAACATTTTTTCCCTAACTAGATACTGTGTTTTAGAGCAAAATGACAAGACAGGAAAGTCTTGATAAGAAACGTATGAAACATGCTATGGGAGAGCATTGAAATGAAAGAAAACCATAACAAGTGCATGTGTGTGACTGAAATGAAATTTGAGGTTTTTTTTGAATAATTTTGTCATGATGGTACACTGGGAAAGGTAGAGCTGTAGTTTCATAAAAATCAGTCCAGGGAAATGTCTCTTATGTTAATGATTTCAGCATGGCCTAGTGATAACTGTTTAGCTGGAGAACAGCCACAAATATTAAAATTTCAACAGAAGTTTTGTTGACTGCATGTGTTAATTCACTGCTGTTACCTAAGCAAGGTGTGCATATTGTGAAGTGTGCAGTGTGCTTGGATCTGAGGTGTATCAGCTGGATGAGGCAGCAGTACAATCCTGAATTTGGTCATTAACCAACGGGCAGTAATTATCACCACTCTGCAGTGAATTCTTCATTGTCCCTTGCCACGGGGGTGCATGCAGTGTAAGCATTCACTGGGTTTCAAAAAAGGCACATTATCTGTACTTGCAAATTGATCACCACTCCATAATTTACCAAGAAAGTCTGTCAAGGAATGAGCTTTTAAATAATTATTTATCCCACTCCTTCCCTGGCCTAATAAAACCATAGTAGTACACTGCTCTGCAAGACTCTCTTTTACCAGTTAGAGATTTTCCTAGCCTCAGTATATTTGGTCCTGGGCTCCAGTGTGGCTTTGTGGCTCAAAATGTACTGAGTTTATATAATCCCATGTAATTTTGGGCTGCTGCTACCACCTTAAGTTATTCTCAACAGCCATTTTCATATTAGGATGTGGAGAAGTACCAAAAGAAAATACAGTTGCTCTTGCTTTTGTTGTGTAAATAAATAAAAGCTCCTAAGCTTTTAGCACCTGGAAAATAAATTCTAGATGTTGAGACCATTTGTTCTTCTGATCCCAGAAGCAGCTACCTGTGTTCTCACCCTCAGGTGGGAATCAGATAATTCTCATAATTGTAGGCTCAGTCAGCTGTACAAGCAAGCTCTTCTTGTGCATGGCAAATGGGGACTGTGATAGCCATGAGGGAGTGCCAGCACTGTGGCCATGCAAGAGTGGAGTAGATCCCCAGGGAAATCAAATACCTGTGATGCCAGATTGCACATTTAGTATGAATTGAAAGGCCTTGCCTACACACCTGGTAGTTACACACAGTGTATCTGGTTTCGTTTAATTTCTTGGAGAACAAATAACTCTTCAGCCCTGAGGCACTATATTTCCAGGGAGCAGGGTATCCATTTGCATCAGCTGCATGTCACAGTGCTTTTCTGAGTGTTTTGCTCAATTTTGTGTGTTTTTTGCCCTTCTCAGAGACATGGCTATTGCACCTTGGGAGAAGCCTTTAACCGCTTAGACTTTTCAAGCGCGATTCAGGATATCAGAAGGTTCAATTATGTGGTTAAAGTAAGCTCTTTATTTTATATGTATATTATAAAAGTGCATTTCCTGACATGCCTGTGTGTACAAAAGGAATATTTTTGCACTGAACAAATGAAGATCTGTAATTGTATAGATATCCTGATCATATGTAATTTATAATGCAAGTAGCAACTTTAAACTGAGTAAATTTTCTGTGGTGAAAACTCATTATATGGCTGTCTGAAAGGCTAGAACTTGAGGAGGATGGTGATGGCCAGGATGCTGTTATTTAGATGGAAACATCGATGGTAGTTTCATTTGTTGTTCATCAGTCTGGGTAATGAGCTCTCTTTAAAGGTAAAAATAATTTATATACAACCAAAACCAGCAGTGTTACTAATTTTAAAAATACTTTGCTGCATCTCAAATATGTTTCAAATAACAATTTCCAGAATACTTGATATGTAAATATTTTGCTACGTCTGTATCTTCTGGAAGTTCTTACCAGTCCTGTGATTCATTGCACAGGTTTTTTTTAATCAAGGACAAGATGTCTATGCATTTTTCTTTGTTAACATTCCTTAAAACATCAGACTCCAGCCTTAATTGCCTCAATGCCTCACCAGCTATCCACTTGGAAATGCCTATTCTGGGGATATCAACCTCTTTCTAGCCCCAGATTTATTTTATTTTCTTACTTGAGGTGGTAAAGTGCTTGTCCCAGCTGCTGGAGAAGCTCAAAATCTGAGTCACATCAAGACTAGAGTACTGCTCAGTGGTGAGGCTGTTCACAAATATTGTATTTCCTGGAATGCATCCAGAACTTGAAAAGACACAAATAAAAATTAAATAAACATACCAGGAGAACACCCTTACCACTAGGCTGTGGACTATTTGGAGAGAAAACACATTCTATCCATCCCTGTGAAGCTGAGGCAATGGACTGTACTTTCAGAAAAACAGGAGATGTGGGACAAAACAAAAAGGATTTGTTTCCAGGCTAGTGGTTAGGGCACTTGCCTGGTTTTTTCCCCTTGCGAGGTTTGGGGGGTTTTTTTTGGGTTTTTTTTGGTATATGTTGTTGTTTAGAACATTATTTTTTAATGCTGTTTTGGGAGCAGAAACAAGAGCCTTGATCTTTCCCAAGACTTTTCAGCCTTGAACAGTAGGAATAACAAAAACCAAAGCACTTAAAGCTGATTTGGTATAAATGGTGTCTACCTTGGGTGCCTCACTTGAACAGCAAGCAGGTAAAAGGAATGCAAATCTAGAATTTTGCATTTGTTTTAGATGCTGCAGTGCCTAAACGGGTTGCTCAAAACAGTTGATCAAGTCAGGGTGCCAAGTCCAGCATAGGCATGTTGACCAGTTTTTCTTCTGTTCACCAAGAAATATAAAATGCTGGTTTAGTCAGACAGGCTTAAGGTCATGGAGGAAGATAGTTGAGGAAGGAGCAATACTTTAAAATTCAGAAATTTGGCTTTGCAATCCAAACCATTATTCTAATAGCAGACCCTAAGAAATCTGGGTGAATTTAAAATAGTAAACAGACTTTCAAAATCCTTTAAATTTTTTTTTAAATTTATTTGGCGTTTTTAAAATTTAGAATTGTTTTACAAATACAAAACTTTAATCATATCTTTGTGTTAGCTCCCCTGAGGTGGTGGCTGTTTGTTGGTAGCAAAGTATAAATCAAGAATATTATTTTTAAAGACCAAACCCTACTCTAGCTCTTCTTTGATCCCAGACCATCAAGATGATTCTCCAATTAACTAAAAATATGCCATTCATTATTAAAAGTTAGTGTTGATGTCTGTCCAGGACCCTTTTAGGATGGGAAGTGAGAAGGAGAAGGTAGGATCAGTTAGTTTTTTGTGTTTGTTGGTGTGTAGTGTATTGATAACTTTGTAGCTGTTAAATTCTGATACATTGAATTTGATATGGGTGGGTTTTGTCCAAATGTTTGAGTGAACAGATAATGCATTCAAAGTTACAATCTCTAGTAAACAACATAAGCTGTGGTTCTACATGTATCAGTGTGTGAGATTCTTGTACTCCTGCTACCTTGCTTCTGCTAGAGTTTTCTCAATCCTTGTGTATTAATTTTCACAGAAATTGGAATCTTCATTAAAATCAGTCAGGTGGAATTTGTTTCTTTGATTTGATCTTTTGACTGAGCGACATAATTGTGGTTTTTTTTAAATTAATCAAGAGAAATGTACCTACTTGCTTGAACTGGCAGACTGCCAGAGACCTCTAGGTGTGTTCTAAATTATTAATCAAGCTAATAGGCTTTGAAAAAGCCAACAAAGAGATCCTGATATCTATTTAAACATTTTTTGAGACTAGACTGCTTGTGTTTAAACATATCAAGACAATTATTTCTTTCTTTCATAGTACATAATGTTTTGTCGGAGATTGTGCAGAGAAGCCAGAAGTAACATTTTTAAATCAGGGACAGAACAGGTGTATTCTTTCTTCCTCCCAAGGAAAATTAATGTTGGATGAGGTGTCAAATTGGTGTTTTAGAAATGAAGATACAGTAGAATTTTTGGCAAGCTTAGTCTTTTTCATCCTCTGTGCCAACACTTGATGCTACCCTACCCCAGGGCAGTCTGTAGGGAATGCTGTTTTCTGTTCTGTGCTTTCCCTTTCCAGTGTGTTGAGAGCACTTGTTCTGAACCCATTGTTACAAAGTGCAATTGCAAAGTGCTACACCTCTAAACATTGCAGTGGTGTCACAACGTCAAAGTCTTTCCTAATAAGAGACCTTTTTTTGTTGAAGAGCTAATGGTTCTTATCAGCTATGAAATTTAATCTGAAATGTAAAAGCAAATGTGCCAGAATGGAGCACGAGCTGCCTCTAGTAGCTATAGCTTGGCATTGCTATAGTTGCAGCAAGAACTGAAGCTGTTTTGATCATTTTGCCTTAAACCATTGCCACCGTTCTTGTCACTGTTTTCCTCACAGTGGTTTCAGACACAGATGTGTGGACAGCTAGGAGATCCTTACTGTAACAGTTAAGGAAAAGTTACTGATATGGTTTGTACACTGCTCGTTATTAGATCACTGTGGTTTATTCTATCAGGGACCCGAAGGTAGGTCTAATACAGAAATTGTTTTTTCCTTAGTTTAGGCAAAATGGGGTATTTACTCTCCATGAGTAGAAAGTAATGCACTAAATCCATCACATTTCAGTTTGGCCAATGTGATACTTTCACTCAGAAGCTGTAATTCTGGTAGCTGATACCAGTTCAGAGTGGTGTTCCTGGCCACCATATCTGTCAGGGGCTTCAGAACCCACATCCAAGTTCCCATTTGCATTTGTGAGCCCCCAAAACAGACTCTCTCTGTAGTTTCACTGCAGCTCATGAAGCCTGTATGTCATGTGCTTTGCAAGATGAGCACCAGAGATAAGTATTTGTACAGTATTTTGAAAATGCACATCCTTCAAAAATTAGTCATGGGATGCAAGTAGGAATACTTAAAGCTTTCCACATGACTTACTTTGTCTTCTGAACTCTTTAATTATATTTTCACAAAAAGTCAGTGCAGGCTGTTGTAGGTGAGTGTATGCACTAAGCATGCATTTAAAACCATCCTTTACCTCTGTCACTCTTCTGACTTTAATTTTTTGTCATAGCTTTTGCAGTTAATTGCAAAATCCCAGTTAACTTCACTGAGTGGTGCAGCACAGAAGAACTACTTTAACATTCTGGATAAAATTGTGCAGAAGGGTAAGACCTAAGGATTGTAATCTGATTGTTCAGATTTAATTGCTGTAACTAAGCTATCAACTGGGGTTTTTTTGTTAGTTTTATTACCATTTTTACATTGTAAGATATAGCCATAGCATACTTAATGTGCCAGGTTTCATACTTCCCATCCCATGATTGCAGTAAGTTATTTTCTCTCAGTTATTCAATAAAGTCTGTTGAAACGGGTTGGTGAAATTAAGTAACATTTAGATTCTATTCAAAAACTATTGGTTACTGTTATATTATACTCTTCAAAAAATGTGAAAGCTTTTAGATTAATAAAATGTTAGGGTATAAGTTTGCATGATGTACTGAGAGTCAAAAAATACATTTTGATTATTTTAAGAAAAAGCCATTTTTCTAGTAACCACACTAAATGGAGATGTTATGCTGTCTGCTTTCAGCTGAAGAAATTGGATCTACAGCTACATGTTTAGCATTAAGTGTATTTTGCTTCAAATTTGCCTGTCAAATTGTTCATTATTGTTCTTGCATGTAAGGAACAGCACCAATAAATGTCATGATGGGAATTAGGGCAGCTATTTGCACACAAACAATTGAGTTTTAATTAATTAATCTAAAACAAAAAGTGTTCATTAGCTTGAGCTATTAGCTTGGAAGAGACTGCCAACCAAAATTGTATTTGGTTTGTTTTGTTTTCCAGTTATGGAAGACCAATATAATCCACGGTTGATCAAAGATCTTCTGCAGGATCTGAGTTCCACTCTCTGTATACTGATTAGGGGAGTAGGAAAATCTGTGTTGGTAGGCAACATCAATATTTGGATTTGCCGATTAGAAACTATCCTTCTGTGGCAACAACAATTAAAAAATCTTCAGATGAACAAGGTATATTATTAAATCATATTAATTAGTATTTGGGGGAGGGGAATTAGGATGAATATTGCTTAAGGATTTGTAAGTGAATCAAGTTTCAAATACATTTTAAACAGTTTTACTTGTTTTGTTTTATGAAGAAGTAATGTGAAATTAACTCATTTGCATCAACTTAATTTTCTAATGTTTTAATAGCTTTTCTCTAATGAAAACTGCTACAGTGTCTGTACTGCTGCTTTGTAGTAGAGATAGAATTGGTTTTCCCACTCAAGTTTTATTGTCTCTAGTTTGTCAGATACACATGGGGGAAAAGCCCCAATTTTTAGTTCCAAAATAAATTTTCTGCAACTGAAGAAACAAAAATCTGAAAGACATTTTGGAGGTAGATCAAGAAAACAGAAAGAGAGAAAATACTCAAGTAGAAATTTTATAGATATATTCATTAGCACAGTTGCTTTTGTAGAAAAAGAAGAAAAAACATAATGACTTCAGCATCTGGATTCTCCTCATGTGACTGTGTTCAAAGTATGTGGTATGCACTGTTCCAGGGTTTTATAGTGGAAACTTTTGATGATAAGCAGACAATTTTTTTTTAATCTGACTGAGTTACTCCTGGAAGAAATGCTATAAGATACTGCTCACTGTGAAGTCATACAAGTGTTTTATCTATTGGCTTTCGTGATGAAATTTTGAAATCGTCCTTTCTGTGTGAGCTGGTTGTGTGAATAAACCAGCTACTTTGGGAATAGAAAGGAGAACTGAGAAACCTGGTCTCAGCAGTTTTCATGTGCCAGGCAGCCACAGCACAGGCACTTCTGAGACAGTGCAGTTACTGCTGTGCCTGTTTCCTTCCAGCCTGACACCTCCCTTGGAGCTGTTTTCCACTGGCTGAAGTGGCCCATGAGAAATCTTTCCTCTGTAGTGCTCACATATTCATTCCTCAGCAGAGGACAGCCCTGGCAGTGTTTGAACCCAAGGACTCTGTGGAAAGCCTGGGCTATCAGCAAGGTGGATGGCTGGGAGGGAAACAAGTGTGAGCCCACGGGTGCAGGGCTGCTGAGCTGCCACCACCTTGTGACAGGGCAGCTCTGCTCCCTGGGGCTGGAGCTGCCCGTGCTCCCTCCTGCCAGCTGGGACACAGCTGTGGGCTCCAGCTTTAGCTGTGTGGGAGCTGTGCTGTATCTACCCCACTACAGTTCACAGAGGTGTATAGTCTTAATGAAAACTTCCTCAGTGCTCTCATCTGTCACCTCTGCAGAGCCTCTAATTTATAAATGAGGAGGAGCTTTCTCTAGACATCAGACATTCTCCTGCTCTCTTCTGCTTCTGACTTCCAAAATGCTTTTATTTTGTACCTCTTCAGTCCTGTATTCAGTGTTCTATTCTGTACTCTAGTTGTCTTAAGCAAGTCAACATGTTTTGTTTGTTGATAAAAATTGAGAAACTGTAGTGATCCAAGAAGTGAGAAATAATTGGTTCATGCTTTTCTTATAGTTAAGACTTTAGCACACTAGAGATGGAATTGACTATATTATGGTTTTCAAGACTGCAGAATATTATTTTGAGAGAAGTGTTTCAAAAATTATTTGAAATTTATATAATAAATTTAGGATATGTTTAACAGTAGGAAAGCTATGAGTTATAAAACTTAGTTTGTTGCTTCTTCTGTACCATTAGTTATTTAAATTTTCAGCAGCAGTTAGAGAATAATTATAGGCAAACGTTAATCATAGATCTTACAGAATGATTTGAAAATAAACCAAACTAAGACCCAAGATGCCCCTGAAGTAAAGAATCGTATTTGTACTTTATACTGTAATTTTTTTTGGCTAAAAGTCTTCAACTCTTATTTCCAGCAAGTCAACAATGGACTTACACTTAGCGATCTCCCTCTCCATATGCTGAATAACATCTTATACAGGTTCTCTGATGGCTGGGACATTATTACTTTGGGTCAAGTGACCCCAACTTTGTACATGCTTAGTGAAGACAGACAGTTGTGGAAAAAACTCTGCCAGTACCATTTTGCTGAAAAGCAGGTAATAAACTCTGTTATTTGTATAAATATAGCCTTTTTGATATCATATACTAATAATGGAGCATGAAGTTACCCTTTTTGAGATAAAAGTGTATCATTGTGCAGTAGTCGTGAGTATTCTCTGTATTTGGGACCTGATTTCTCCTAAACATTGCATTCATTATGCCTGTGAGTTTAGGATAACTATGGGGTTGTTTTCTTGCATTATTTTTAAAATACAATATTTTAAAAATACGATCACTGCACAATGATTTCAAGATGTGCTTTTTTAAAAACTGCCAAACCAGTGTTGTAGGGGATACCTGTAAAGTGTTCCTCTGAAGCAGAGCTTACTTTACCAACTAAGATAGGCAGACAGGTTGCTTAAACTTTTAAGCTACATGAAAATCCTGGAGAAGCCAAATAGATTTTTTTTTTTTTTGCTAAGAAGACTAGAACAAATGCTTTGAAATTAATAACAGAAAGAGAAACAGTACTTTCCTGTCACTTCCTCATAAAGAGCATGAAATTAATCTAGGAATGACTCCAGAACTGTCTTCATTTTCTGACATTAATAAATGCTGAGAAAAAATCAAACTAGGTGAAAATAAACCTAAAAAAGTAGGGCTGGAGGAAGAACTTCTGAAACCTAGTACATTCTGTACTGGAAGTAGCCAAAGTGCCCATTCTTAAATCTGGCAGGTTGAAGTAACTTGGTGACTACCAGATTAAGTATTATTGTAATGGGGAAGACAGAACTGAAGCTCAATTAACTCATGCACCATTGACCCAAATAAGATATTTTTTTTCTTTTTTTTTTGTGAGATGAAAGGCTTTAGAATTAACTGTGGAAAAACTAGACAGACAAAAGCAAACTGAAAACTCATCTTCAGAAGCAGCCCAGAAAAATTCAAGGTGAAGTTACAAGGATAACAAATTTAAGCTTATGTAGCAGTTGGGTGGATTTTGAGGGTAGATGAGGTAAGCTCTATTGAACAGTGACAAGACTTGTTAGAGAGAAACTTCTTATACTAAGGTAATGCAGGGAAAACGATCCTTAAGGGTTTCAGTGAAATTAGCTGTCCCTGTGCCCCATAAAGTACTCTTGTACACAGTGTTTCCAGTGTGTTCCTGAATGTTCACATTCAATCTGTTATGAAGTTATTATCTAATGACATTCCCATACCAAATTCTGCTTCTTCTCTTTAGAAATGTACTGGCTTAATAAGCCACAGAACCACATCAGGTTGGTTTTTCCTGTCCTCTGCAGTGTTTGTTGAGCCATTGAAACAACCATAAAAATATAATTGATATCTGAAGAGCACTTTTGGAAAAAGAGAACCATTATGAAACAAAGTATAGCTGAAATCAGAAGGGCAGTGCTTTTCTCTTCCCCACTCAGGAATTGTCTTCTGAATGAAGAAAGCCCTCAATGTATTAGCATTAATCCACACTGAGTGGAACAGAAATCTTTTATAATACATACTTAATAAACCGTGTCTATCTCTCCAGCTGGGGAGAAATAACTACTGTGCAGCAGCTAATCTTTACATGCAGATTAGGTCCTCAAGAAGTAGATCATCAATTACTAATTTCTGCTATCCTTCTAGAAAGATCACAACCAAATGTGAAAAATAAACATGTATATGCTTTTAAAATTAAAGAAAGAGCTTTATTTAAATCCATAATTCTTTAACAGAAAACCATTATCCATAATGCACAATCATGTTTTTAAATCTCATTCCTGAGTGGTTTGGGTTATTTTAAAGGATAAAATTAATTGCTTACAGCTCTAAGTAGTGTTTTGTTAAACACTTCTTGACTATAATTAGAATAATTTTGAGACAGTAGAATTAGATCAGCTGTGTATGGCCTAGTTTTTCTTGGCAAATATGCACTCCTATTTTTAGTCCTTGCCTTCCATCTTTTTTGTGGCCAGATCTCTCTCACTGCTTTGCAGAGATGTATGATGTCATAATATTGACTTCAAAGAATTCTAGTTACAAAACTTTGCTTTAACTTCCTTCCCCTCACCTTCCCCTGTCCTTTGCCTGAATTGACTACAACAATTTTAAAGGAAGATATTAATTTTATGTCTAGTTTTGTAGGCATTTGATTCCATCAGAGAAAGGTCACATTGACTGGAAGCTGATGTACTTTGCACTTCAGAAATATTATCCAATAAAGGAACAGTATGGGGACACCCTGCATTTCTGTCGACACTGTAGTATTCTGTTTTGGAAGGTAAGAGCTTTGAAACAGATAACCAGAAATAAGTTCAAACAGCTACTGGTGATCATCTGCAAGGAAAAATATTAAGATCATCTTACCAGCTTTCTCATGTGAAAGGTGATTCGATAACTAATATCTAACTTTAAAATAATATATTAAACTTCCATATAAAATCTGTGTTAAATTCTAAAGTTGTTCTTAATCTTGCTTTCATATTTCTTGATATCTGATAACCTCAATACTTAGAATTGCAGTGAAAAGTGCCATGTGGAAATAGTTACTGTCTACTTTTATTAATTTGATCTTGTGAAGAATTGTGAGGGACTAGTCTGAAGTTAGTGTTTTTTATGATGCCACGGTAATCAATACATGTCTAATGAGAAATAATTACTATATTTTTTCCTACCACATTGGTGTAGAGTTCTGTATTTTTATGTTTTTGCTTTTGTCCCATATGAAGCTTGGAGGACTGTTTAAAACTTCATCTAGAGTATGTTTTACCCTGGTTTTGAGGTTTACCATGAGGCATATGTTGTCTTACAGGATGATTTTAATTTCAGTAGGGCATTCTCTTCTTTAACATGTGTGATTATAATGATCCTGCTTTTACTCTGTTGCACTGTAACAGAGACTTCTAGTTAGTGAGATTTCTTTTACAGCTGAAAGATCAGATATGGGTAGCAAAGAGCAAGAAATGTCTGAGAAATCTTGGAAAATACTTATATTACTTATATTCTAATTAACATCAGTTAGTTGATCTTGTGTCATCTTTCTGTGATTTTTAGAAGTTGTATGTCAGTATGAGGCTTTTTAGTTTTCCTTCAAAAAACCTAGGATAAGCTAAATCCTGCTAGAAATAGCATGTTCCTTAATGATTTTTATCTTGAAGTTGAGTATTTTTGATATAATAGGAGCTCTTCCAGGTAGTAATGTTTTGCAAAATTAATAGTAGGAAAGCAGATAACCAGAATTTGCTTCAGCTGTGAAAGGCCTGGGCATTTTCTGAGGGACCTGTGTCAAGAACAACTAAGAACTTAGTCAAGGTCACACCTGTTCCATTCTACTGCTGGAATAACAGGGTTCGTTTTGGACTTTTAAGTTCTTTGAAACACAGCACAGGAAGTTCTAAAGGTACTTTGGATTGATGGGCAGTACCTCCTAGGTCACCATTCCAGTGCTGACTGCCTCATCCTAGAGATTTGGGCGGGTCTTAAAGTGACAATGCAGTTCTAGATTGGCTGTGTGCTTCTGCACAAAAATACTGGAGCAGGTCTTTGGGACAGGCTGTTTTAACCAGAGCACAGTCAGCAGGTTGAGGAGAGCCATTATCCTTTTCATGCAGCACTCACTAGAGCATCTGGGATATTGCAGCCAGTGAGGCCCCAGCACAAGGAGATCCTGATGAACAGGATGAAGCTCAGGTGAGGGTCTCCAGGGAGGCTGGAGGACTTGCCCTGTGAGGGGTGGCTGGAGAAGACAGCTTCAGGGGGACATGAGAGCCTGCCACGAGGACAGCCTAGCAAGGGGACAGTTTGACCACAGAGCTGATGCAGTTTCCATCCTTGGATGTGACCAGGAGCTGACTGAATAAAGCTCAGAGCAGCGTGGTCTGATCTCACAGCTTAGCCTGCTTTGAGCAGGAGGCTGAGCTAGAAACCCTGAGGTGCCTCCCAACCTGATCCTTCTGTGAGCCTGCATTGCAATATTCCTTCTCTAGTCTTGGTGTCTAGCCTTGTCTCTGCTTTAAAACAAATGATGATCAGGCTGAAATAGATTGTTAAATGATTTATGCATAATTGGCACCATTATTGGTAGAGACAAGTTAATTGAAATATTGTCCCTCTTTTTACAGGGCAGTATGGGTTGGGTAGTGCTGGTCACTCAGTTATATGGGGGAAAAATAGTAGTTTAGGTTTTTTTCAGACTCTTGTGTCTGTATCCTTTCCCAAGCTTGCTAAGAGAAGCAGAGATGAGGGGCAAAGGGGCAGGAGGTACGTTAGTAATTCTATATAAGTCTTGTGCTAGGTGAAAATATAACTTAATCATAACTTTTTTCAGGCTTTGACAATTTACTCAAGCCTCAGTATCATACTTGATTAGGAGGATTGCTAAATTAAATATGTATATGAGTTCTTGACATACAATTATATCTGTAATGCATAGCAAGAAAAACCCAAAATAAACAAAGCAAAAACCCAACAAAAACACTACCACCAAATCAAAATTTTAAAAGAGAAATCACAGTTACTTTACTGTGGAAGAGCAGCAAGTGTTTGAATCTTGAAACAAATGGAAGCACTGTATTCTTTGGATAGCTGATAATATGTGAAAAATTGTTTCTTCTTTTAATGGTGTGCTTCAGAAGTCAGGCAACTTTTGTTTCCAAGGTCATTCAGAACTTCAGGCAGAGCTGAACACTTCATAAGGCATCTATTTTTATTTTTCTTCCTTCATTAAAGAACAAAGCAAAACACTGAAATAGTTGCAGAGAAAAAAGTGCTCAAGTGATGAGGGCATGAAGAAGACTAGGAATGATTAATTTCTCCAAACTCAGCTGTGTAGAAGCTAACAAGGAACGTGACTGCTCTCCATAAATTCTTTTTGGAGACAGAGAAGTGATGCATAAGTATGAGACTACTTAGGGAAATTATTTACACCAAGGGACACCCTTGATGCAAGTAAACTGTAGTTTTGAGTAAGTGTGCTGAGAGTTAGGAGTTTCTAAGAACCAAAGCCACCAGGGTCTGAAACAGCCCAAAAGCACAGGCCTAGCTAGTGGTGAGAAGAATTTTCAGCAATTCCTGAAATTAATAACAAAATGTAATTGCTGCCAATGTGAGTGGGCTACACACAGGAAATTCTTGGAGCCCTCTGTTTTGTGTTCTTTTCAAAGAAGGCCTTGCAGAAGAAGGGGCTGATGGCCGCTGAATTGAATTATCTATTGAACTGTTAAAATAGGGAAATGACTTTTCACTTCTTCAGTATGCTATATTAATAATAGTGGGTTTTTAACAAGTCTTTAGGAGTTTTTCAGGAGGACGCATTTGTATTCCTGCACTTGTCTAAAATCTGTAACCAAAGTAAATTTGTATATAGCACGTAGGAGTCTCCTAAGCTCTTTGTTGGAAGTACAGTAACTTTTGTACTCTTCTGTGTTAGGAGGGTCATAAGAAAGTTTTCATATCGATTGTCTGTTTTCAAAATGGCTTCTTGCTAAAGGATTTGTCCATGATTAAACTGAAAAAAACACAATTTCAGTTGTGCAAAAGTAATGACTAATTATTGTGCGATGCCTCTGTGAGTGCTTTCATGTATGCTATTTCTTCTGTTCCACTGGGCACCATTGCAATTGTGGCAGGTTCTTTTAGTAGCACTTTTCAGTTCTCTCAGACATGGCCACAGAAGCTGAAGTACCTTTTCTTCTTTCAGTTTCCAGGGCTTTGTGAAAACAGTGTAATCACTTCGTGTAACACTTGGTTTTAGTCTTCTTGCGACTTGTCCTGATTTTGGTTCTCACAAAGCTGCTTGTGATTCGCCACAAGAATAAAAGACTTTTTCTAAATGGCTTATGAACCTTTGCTTAAATAAACCTTAACTCTGCTTCTTTTACTTTATGGCTCTCCTTCCTGCTTCCTTCTTCACGATCTCAAAGGACTACCACCTTGCTTTGTTACTCCAGGTACTTCCTGTGTCTCATCTGTTTTCATTGCTGACTGTTCCATAATGTCAAAGTCAATAATGTGTTCCTTGTCTGATGGAATAGTTTGCTTCTTGTTCCCTTTTAGATAAAGGCAGTGATGACTTCCCATCTCAGTGTTTTATTATTTTTTCTTTTATTATTGCCATATTCCCTCTTAATGCCATTTAAACCAGGAGCCATAATTCAGTTTCTAATGAGCATAGGTGTCAGCAAGATCAGACAGATTTTGCTAAGAAATAGGTTTCTCTGCACTCAGTGTTGTTATAAACTGTTTTCTGCGTTCCCTGATGTATTTAATTCAGTACTTAAATCTGAAGAGTAACGTGTACCTCAGATAACTTTCATACAAAGGTACAAAAATTGATTTTATTGCACTTGGAATGCTGTAGTCGTATTTACTTTTATGGAGAATTTCTCTGAAAAGAAATTTCCCAAAACAGGCTGGATGTGACTTAGCATAGTCAAGGGAAGCAATTATATTGTTGCCTTCTGAATGAAGAAATGGTGAAAATACTTATACAAAGCTTCTTAATATCTAGCTGTGCTAAATTTTGAGGAAAACAACTACATTTGTCAGTAAACACTACTCCTGGGGAATTCCCTTCTTACTTTGAAAGAAGTCTGCTTTAGCTTTGAAACATCGAAATCAAATTATTTTAACACTTTATTAAATGTAATTCTAATGAAAATGTATTTCTCTCAAAATGAGGAATACTCATAATTACAAGAAAGTTGTGATTCTTCTTTTCAGTCCTCATCACTTTTTTCACTGTAAAATTTGTTGTTTTCAATAACTAAAACCACCAATAACTGATCTCTGAGATTTTTATTGCACCTACAATTTCCAACTGGGTAAAACTTTCAAAAGTGTTTTTATAATGATGTGCAGAGAAAGCAACATGTTACAAACTCAGTCTAAAATATTCAGGAGTACAAATAAGTACTAAAAGAGGATAAACCCTATCTTGTTTCCCTGAATTATAATACTGATGGTGTTTTTTCCTGGGAACTGGGAAGGTAATGGCATGCCACTGACATGGCAGTGGGTGGAGAAGGGAATAGTCCATTAGCAGCTGCCTTTAAGAGTGTTTTCTGGTGTGGTGCAGCCCTTCCTTGTGGATATAGTCTCAAGAGGAAAGTGTTAAACTTAACACTTCTGATTTTGGTCTTGGTCATCTGTTCTTTCTCATCTGCAGATTCCCCCAATAGGCAGTTCTACCTGTGTCTCTCTTTTTATGTGTCAGTGTCTTTCCCTCTGTGTCAAGAATCTAACAACTGTTTCTCAGGTGATGTTAAAGCAATTATTAAAAAGAGTGGGAGAATGAGGAGGTGACACCACCTGGAATATTCTTGTAGGCCTCCATAAACTAAATGGAAAAACACAGATAATGAATCTATTGAGTAGCAATTTTCACTGGAAAAGCTGAGCAGTATTTAGAATGTGTTTCACCTCGTGCACTTTGGTGCTGCAAAAACTTCAGGTGGGCATGTGACAGTGAGGAAAAAAGAAGTCACTTACAGATTCTCTCCTTCTCTTAACTGCACTACATGTAATTTCACTTCCTATGGAAACAAAAGCAATGAAGACCAAAGTAGTCTGAGATCTATATGTCATGTATTTGTCTAGTTTTCTTGCCTCACATGGTGCATTCACCAACATTGGTGGAAGAGGGACATGAACTCCTTAAAGTCTGGTGAGGACACTTCTGAGCCTTACAACAACACTGACAAGTTGTTTAACTTCTCCACTGAACTGTCTGGAAACTTCTCATTACACCTCTGCATTTCCCTCATTTAGGGGGTTTTAATGAGATGCAAAACAGAACTTTGTTCAAAGAGGAATTTGAACCTTAAATAATCAGACAGTTCTGCTGAGGTCAAATTTCTGTTAAGAGGAAAGAAAGTACTGCAGGCTTAGTGAATTTGTAATGACAAAGCCTCTCTACCCTGTCTAAATTCTCTATTCCTACCTTCCCTAGGTGCCAACTTCTGTTTTAAGGCAGTGCTTTCATTTCACTTGGGGAAAAGGCAGGAGTGAAAGACAAAAGAAAAATGAAGGGGAAAGTGTAGCAAGGTGGAAAGACTTTTTTTAAGACTGGGGAATCAAACACATTGTTCAGGTTTTTTGGAGGAAGTATCTACTGCCCATTGTTTTCAAAGCAAGGAACTCATTTTCCCCCAAAGCAAAAGATGACTTCACATTTTGATTAAACAGATCATTTAGATTCAGCAAAGCAGGTGCCTTTTTGCCTTTTTGTTATGCTTATTGAAAAATAATGGATAAGGAAGATGATATTTTTTCAAGGGCTCCAACGCAGGTAGAAGGAGAGAATTGTTCTTGGGTTTGGTTTTTTTGTTGTTTGGTTTGGTTTGTTGTTTTTTTTTCTAAACTGGGGGTGAAGGGAGACTGAATTTGGGAAGAGAAATTACTTATTTTTCTCCTTCATTTTTCAGGATACAGGACATCCCTGCACAGCCAGTGATCCAAACACCTGTCTCATGCCAGTATCTCCTCAGCATTTCATTGATCTCTTCAAATTTTGAGATGTTCAGTAGCTGTTCTCCTGTGTTTGTGGCCATTTTTGTGAAGAGTCAGGCAGGATATGTTATGCTTTTTGTGCAATATATTTAAGTGTAATGTTTTATTGTAGTTTAAAAAAATATATGGGGGAAATTATCAGAGAGGTTCATGTGCATATTGCTTTTGTGCAGAATAGAGATGAGGAAAGGAGAAACATTAAGAAAATTTCGTTGTCAGGAAATCTCCAGTGGACTTTTTTTCAAGTCCAAGAAAGACCACTTTAATCTCAACTTTAAATCCATGCTTTTGACGCCTTAATAGTTGGTTAAAATTATGTAGGGGAGTTTTGAAAATTTCATGGCAGAATTAAACTACTCTTGGCAGGGACCAAAGGAGGGGTATTTTTGTTAATCCTTCTTTCTATAAGCCATGGTTTTCAAAACACCTCCATATAATTTGCACTATTATAAAGAATAGGCCAATATTCTCTTAGACTCTTACTACATCATTATGAAGGTGGCATTAATTATTATGAGCTTGTGAGTAAAATATAACTGTGGTTACATCTGCTGTTGAACCTATATGAATGAAGGAAATCAACCAATTTTTGTACATACATTATGCAAAAATATTTATTTTTCTTAAGGACTTTATTAAACATTTAACCTATCTTAGCACATCTTGCAGAACTCGTGAGACCAATCTGGGGCTACTGGAAATTTTTCTGATGGTAGCTACAGCCTTCATTTATACTGTTTGGAACGTCTACAAGTGCAACTGCATTAATTCATCTTCTAAGAAGAAGACATTATTGAATTTAATGAGGATGGAGTTGCTTGTTTCTAGACTGGTACACTGGCAGAACACTCTGGTACCAACTGAGGTTCTAACCTGACGAGCTATGGGAAACCCTGGAAAGCCAGTCTGACCTGGAGCACCTTCTGCCAAGTTAATCAGGTGATAAATTCTCCAGGAAGCTATTTCTTTCTATCCTGTGGAACAAAATAAATTACTTGGCTTAAACAAGCAAAGGAAAAATTATGGGAGATTTGGATTTGTCAACGAAATTCAACAATATGTAATGTACAGAAAAAATAAATCATGTACCATATTCTGCACTTGCTTGTTCTGAATCCAGTTTTGTACAGTGTAATAAATCATGTTTTTATCTGTTATTCCTAGAAGCCTCTGGTGCATAGAGATGAATCAATTTGAATTTTGTAAGATCTTTCTGTAACCTGTTGTCTCTAGTAATTGGTAATGGAATGAGAAGCATACAAGCAGTCCTAGTGCTATTGCTTTCCAGTAGTTTGTTGTATTATCCCTTTTTGTAATAACAGAGCTGGGCTGTTAATAGGCTACGCAAGAAGAGGAGAATATTTATGTCCTCAAGAAACAGTTTTATGTTAACTTAAATCTTGATGATTGAATGGAATTGCTGATTTTTGTGGATTTTTCAGTACAGGGCTTTGTGGATTTTTATTTTTTTTCTTTCAATTCAGGTGTTGGCTGTGGCCATAGTAATGGTCAAGTATGGATCCAAGGACCTGCATTCTTATTCCTGTTCATTCAGAGCATTGCTGCAAGCTTTGTTTTCCCAGCCAAGTGTTGCTGTAGCCACTGGATTTGTTAAGGACCCAGCATGCCTTCTTTAACAATAATTTGTACTCCCTTTATTTAATTCCTGTAACAGCTCAGAAGCTTTCCTGTCTCTGTGATCTCAGTAACTCTGGCAGTGGCTGGTGATGGCTGACATCCACTAATCACTCCTTTATCATGGGTACA
This sequence comes from Thryothorus ludovicianus, assembly GCA_013397245.1. NCBI lineage: Eukaryota > Metazoa > Chordata > Aves > Passeriformes > Certhiidae > Thryothorus > Thryothorus ludovicianus. The sequence goes on from VZTB01018368.1 coordinate 498,393, forward strand.
GTTTTGCTACCCTGCATAAAACTTCCTGTAAACATATGGATGCTTTCTCTGAGAGCTTGAAGGAAAGGTTTTAGAGCCAGCATTTGGTTTAATGCTGCTGTGGGCTCTTCCCCTCGTGCTGAAGGTCTCTGCTGAGGGACTGCAGAACCATCTCTCCTGCAGACAAGGGCAGAGCTGTGACCTGAGAGCTTGCCCAGCACTGAAAAGACAAATAAGGTGACAATTGTGGAAAGGTATTAAGAGAGCTGAGAGGAAACCTCTCTCCCAGCCACTGGATTGAGGAGGGAGAGAAATTATTTTGGGGTCTTATAAGCCATTTTAAGACAGGTTTGGAAAAAAATCAGTGTCTGTAATAACTAATTTTCTGTTCTCTTAGAAATGTCAGGTGGCGGAAGTCAGGCTTACTCTCTCTTTCTCTTTCACTACTTGTCTTGCTCTTTCTTCAGTAGCAAAAAGGCCTTTGCCAGGCTGAAGCTGAAGTTCTGAGATCTGTTCCTGTGTGTGGATATCCATTTAGGATTACCAGGGTGTCCCACTGGGCTGAGGTGGCAGGAGCTAAGATGACAAGAAGCAGGACTCTGCCTTGTGTTTAAGAGGCTTCATTGTACTCTGACAGGTTGGTTGAGGGTGGAAGGGACCCAGCTGAAGCAGACAGAGCTTTGACTATCTCCAAGGAAGGAGACTCCACAGGCTCTCTGGGCAACCTGTGCTTAGACTAGGCAAAGAAGAGCTTGATTAAGAGTGACTGTGATGTGAAGTCATTTGGATGCATTAGAAGATAACTTTCAATTGTGTTACTTAAGCAAAAAAGCTGAGGCAGTGATTTTGTTAACAGAGTTGGTGGTGTTTGGGTTTTTGCATTGGTCTGTTGAGTGTTTTTATTTCAATCCCATAAAGAGCAGGGAAGGGATTAAATCTTTAGGTAAACAATCTTGTTGATACCTCACCTGAAGCACAGAAGATATTTTGACAGCCTGAATTCATCTCCTTTTCCTTCACTCCAGCACTTTCTCGTGTAGCCTAAAGCACTGTAACCATGAGAAGGGTTATGCCTTAACATGAAACCTCTGCTCTTTGGCCTCCTCTGTGCTGCTCTCCCAGGAGGAAAGGCAGGTGCTCTCCCCTTCAGCAGAAAGGGTGCCTTGAAAGGTTTTCTGAATCTCTATGAAATGTGTTCTGAGTCTCTACAGCAGCGGTTTCTTTTCCCAACAGCTTTTGTCCCCAAACCTGGATCTCCTTATAGACAGATTTTGCAGTGGCAGTGGTAGGAAATCATGTGGCCCCTCCATGATCACTTCCTGATCCTGGGGGTTTGGCTTTTAGTGAATTCTAGTTCTGAGAATACCAGTTCAAATCAGGACATTTTTTGCCATAATCTGCAAGGAGCTTGAAATTACAGTTTTGAAAAACAAGGTGTCCCTTCCTGCTCCCCAGTCACTGCCTCCCACACTTGTCTCTAAGAGACTCCTGGCCTTTTTTCTTACATTCTCTCCCAACAGTTTTGTTCACCTATTTTTGGGAAAAGACACTCTGCCATGGACCCTCTCCAAGGGCTCTGTGTGAGCCTTTCTCCTTGGATGTCAGACAGGACTGAGAATCTTATCTGGAAAAAACAGAGGAGTGGGACCCTGCTCTTTCTTTCCCCCTGTTCCCATCCCTGAGAAATGCATTTAATTGCTTTAGGAGAAGGAAGAAGCTGAACTGGAAGAAAACACCAAGCTCAAACCAAGTTCTCCACTAGGGCTGGCATTAAAAGACAAGTGGCCTTTTTGCAGTCTAGAAGGCAGAATCAATGAGGGCTAGCAGGGAGGAGTGGGTGGGATGGGGGACAGTAGCACATTTTGGATTTCATGGTGCACAGATTAGCATATTTACAGCTCCATCATTGGCAAAGAACTTTTTAGTTCTAGACCCTTATTATCCAACTAAAGTTGCTTGACCTGCATACCTACCTCAAATGTTTGGAGACAGTTGTTTAAATTAGAGTTCAGAATATCGAAACAGTAGCTAATTATGCTATTTGCTTGCAGTGTTTTTATACGTTCATTTGCAAGGCTGAGGTCCAACCCCTCAGAAATACTGGAACATAATTCCCAGCAAAAATTCCTACAAAGTTCAGTAGGATGAGGGTTGCCGTTAATGCTTAAAATGTCTTTATTGAAGAACATGACAGATAAGTGTATCAGAACATGAGAGGTGAGAGTAAGGCTGGGTTTCTTTCTTTTGATTCCTGTGGGCCATGCTCTGTGCCACACACAGACCTGTCCCTCTACCTGTCAGACATGCTGGTAATGCTTATTTCCTGCAGGTTTCTGTGTACATTCTTCTACAAATATGAATAAAACGTGTTCAGTTTTATATTTGTTGCACTTTATAGTCATTGTGCATTCAGCTGAAAAATTTTCCAACAATTTTTAAGGCCTACACCAACAGCTGCCATTTAATTCTAAAATTTACTTGCTTGATTTTTATGTGCTCTTCCCACTTGAATGCTATTTTTCTGTAGTATTTATAGCAAAACAATAACAGAAGAATAAATTGTGTGCTAAAGTCAGTTATCATTCCCTCATAATGCTCAGCTACAGAACAAAGTTCTGCATGCTGAGAGCAACTCTTCCCAGTATTTTGGTCCCCATTATTCTCTTAGGCACAGCTATTATTTTTAGTTCTATTCCTACTGGAAACTTCAAGATGAAAACTTGCACTCCCCTTCTGAACTCAATTCTTTTAGAATTGGATGAATTTATAAAAGCAATACTTTGGCAGCATTTTCACTAGAACCAGATATGCTTGACCTTCATGCAGCAACTCCTGCATCTGCATGTCCCAGGCTGCACCTCTGCTCTGTTCCTTGCATGGCTCCACAGTGCACAGCCTGATCCTGTGCCCTCTGTGCCCTTCCCCTGCTCTCACAGGGCAGCCTCACTGTGTTCGAGCAGCCACTGGGCAGCAGTGAGACCACCGCTACTGAGGGTGGTGTTGCTCCATGGCCTGGTTCAGCCCCCTCACTTTGGCAGGTTAATCCTGCCCCCCTTAAGCCCTTGCTGCAAGCTGCCTTCAGGCCTCCTGCTAATCCTGTTTCTTCTGCTGCCTGCACTCACCTACATTTTTAACTCAGTCTAATTTACAGGCACAGAAATATGAAATAGATCTGCAGATGTGTTTGCTGCAAGCTGAAGGGCACCAACGCTACCAACAACCAGAACTTGCTGTTTGTACCTGTGCACAGGGGATGTTCTTTTCAGTTGCTCATCAAAAGCCAAAAGTCCTGGTCTTGAATAGGAACACCATGAAACAACACAAGGAAAAAGGACTAGATGGGTGTTAGTTCCAATTCTCCAAGACCAAAACCCTGGCCTAATGGTAAATATTGATATTAACAGCTGTAGGAGCATTCCCAGATGTTCTGGACTTCTTACTTCTCTTTATAGGATGTTTCATTCCTCAATGCTAGAACATCAGCTCCTTCCTGAGTCTTGCAAACCCTCCCCCTGTGTCTGGTGCCTCCAGTCCTCACTGCACAGCTCAGGAGCTCAGATCTTGCCCCGTGGCCTCAGCTGCCCTCACTCCGGCCCCAGTGTCTCAGGTCACACAGGCTCTCAGCAGGGAGCACTGAGGCAGCCGTGCTGTGCAGGGGCTTACTGCCCTTCAGGGTTAGTTTATAAAATGAGAAAAAAGAGCACGTACCTTTTTCACTAAGTGTTTACCTTTCAAAATAACCCTATGTGCAGATTTATTCTATCTGTAGTATGACTTGTGGGAATCTTGTGCTTCATCCCATCAAACAATGGTTTCCTTCCTAATGGGAAGTGATGCTTGACTTGTTTTCCTTTTTTTGTCCTATCAAATGTTGGTTGCCAAGTTTCTGTCCAAATGTTCAAAAGATAAACTGTTTACAGGCACAACTTGAACTGAAAGCATTTCAGCCTAAAAGAGGAGTGTTGGTCATGAGGGAAACACCAAAGAGTGGCTCTTCAGGTAATCAGGATGTCTTTGCATGACACCCTTCCTATAAAGCTAACAAACTACAAGTACAAAAATAAAACAAATAAAAGAATAATTAATATTAATCATCTGGCATATTAGAAAGCTTTAGGATAAAAAAAATTAATATGCCAAGTACAGTACCTGGTGTGAGGATATATTGGTCTCTCGTCCTCTCTGCAGCACAAACACACACACCACAGTGCTTCCTCCATCCCTCAAATAGCAGAAGAATGTAGCAGTGTAACCTTGCAGAGACTCCTGGACACACAAGATGGTAAAGACCGCAGCATTTGGGGGGTTCAAGGAAATACATACAAGAACAAAAAGGCCAAAGGACATTGCTAATTTATAGGAATATTTCTGTATCAAATCTGATATATTTTGCTATACAATCTCAAATAATTAAACCAGCCAATTCTCTGAAAAATTACTTCAAGTCAACTGTTCAGTCTCCTCAGTAGAAGGGGTTGGAGGAACTAGAAAGGAAAATATCACATGATTATTTTCAGAAGTGGACAAACCAATCTCAGAAAACACAGCTGTGCACTTTTCTAAAGAAAGAATAATCATTTTTCTTTTCCAATAGCAAACTCACAGTTCAAATGTGTTAGTAAGCTTCCAGCAGTGTTATTTGTGTCTCAAGAGCATAAAACTTCAAATGCCAGCCAAGCTTTTACCAAATTGTTATGGCCTCAAAAAGAATAATCTCACTTTCTTGCATTTTAGTAATTGCTGGACACAGAATAGGAAAATTTTCTTCCCAAGTACAGAGCAGGTATTTCTTTTTTCATTATCAGTGATAACAGTCGGTAGATGCCATTTGAAAAACCATCATCTCCCTACACTTTATTTATTATTATGTATTTCTTATAAATTTCTATTATTTATATTCCTACTTTTTTTATTGTTTTCATACTCTCTATTTCTTTGTAACTATAAAAGCAGCATTATTTTCTGCTATTATGCTATGTGGCACTTACAATTCTCTCCTTTTGATTTCTAAGCTGGCTTTTTTGCCTATAGGTTTGGTTCCTTGTCTTGTATGGTACAAAGCAGTCATGCTACAAGACATTTTTGACACTGACAATATCTAATGATACACATCTTTGCCAACTGTCACTGGTGATAAGCCTTTTACGAAATTACTTTTCTTCTTCATAGTACTGGTTTTATTTCCCAGATCCATAAGAAACAAAGTAGCAGGCACTCAGAGGAAAAGAATCAAACAAACCAACCCAAATTAGCGCAAACAGTTTGGATATGCAAGAAACAGCTAAATAACACGATTCACATTTTCAGACTTTACACAGCCTACAGTTTTGGCATCCAAGATTCCCCAACAATAACAAGAATTTTGAAAAATTTCAGAAAAATGAGACAGATGCCAGGCGAAATTTACCTAGGCTATAGGAACATCTATGCTCAAAATTCAGCAGGGTCCTTGCCTGTTCATGTCTGGAAATGCAGGTCCTTCCACTTCCTTTCACCTGCCTAGCTGTGCATCTGACCCACCTGTGTCTGGTCAGAGGCATCTCAGTACAGCCTCTCTTTCCCCCCAAGAACATAACTTGTATGAATGAAATTTTCTGGTTTAGCTACTTCACACACTATGGCAAGAAACATCTTGCTGAAATGTTCCCTGCTCAGTCTGTAACCACAAAGCCAGCAGGCTGGAGTGGGAGAATGAGAGACTGACAATAAACTCCCTTCTGCAGCTGCTCCACTGGAAGCAGTGGCTGCTCCCCACGGGTCACAGGCCAGGCCATGCAGGTCCCACCTTGTTATGGGGTGTGCAAAAGCATTTCAGGTCCTCCACTCTGCACACACCTGGTGAAATCTTCAGGGAAAGAATGCTGCTCTGCCCAAGATTTCACAACAGCCAATAACTTAAAAAAAACCCAAAAACCCCACAACATTTTAAATAAAAAAAAAATACCAATAAAGCAGAATAATTTTAGTTTGTTGAAACCAATGAATTCTTGCCACTGAAAAAGCAGTGGCAAGATGATTTCAATCTAGGATGCTGCAAGTTCTGAAATGGCACAATCCACAGTTTGTGCAAACATTGCTCACTTCCTTGGCCATGCTCTACAATGATGCAAGTAATGTCACAGAATGACAGAATCAGCTGAGTTGGAAGGGTCCCACAAGGATCATCAAGTCCATCTCCTGTCCCTGCACAGCAGCATTCCCAAAAGTCACACCCTGTGCCCACCAGCACTGTCCAAATGCTCCTTGAGCTCTGCCAGGTGCTGTGGCCACTGCCCAGGGGAGCTCTTCCAGTGCCCAAACACCTCTGGGTGCAGAACCTTTTCCTGACACCCAACCTGAACCTTCCCTGGCACAGCTTCAGGCCATTCCCTCGGGTCCTGTCACTGTCACCACAGAGCAGAGCTCAGTGCCTGCCCCTCCTGTTCCCCTCACAGGAAGCTGTAACTGCAGTGAGGTCTCCCCTCAGTCTCCTCCAGGCTGAACAGACCCAGTGCCCTCAGATGCTCCTCATCAGCTTCCCCTCAAGCCCTTCACCATCTTTGTTGCCCTCCTTTGGACACTCTCTAATAGTTTATTTATCTTTCTCGTATTGTGGTGGCCAAAACTATCCAAACAAATGTAAACATATTCACGTGACAAATAAAATGGGACCAAGGAAAGTCAAAGAATAAGGTGTTTCAGTTCAAACTAAATCTTTATTCATATGGAAAATACTACTTTTCTTTTTGCAAATGATGCTAATAAATAAAAATACTCAGAAAGAACTTTGCTCAGAGCTAAGTGACTAGGAACAGCCACACAAAGCTTTTAATTCCCGTTAAAACCACGTCAACAATCATGCAGATTGGCTACGAGAAAGCAATATAAACTGTATTTTATTTTGTGCAATCTTATCATACAATCTTAATGCTACCTTCTTCTAAAACATTTCACATAGACTGAAATGCAATTTCAAAACAAATATTAAGGAACATATTCTACACTTATTCCACATATGGAGCTGTGTATAGCTTAAGCTCATAACATTTAATGTAGTTAAGCATCTAACAAAGGTAAAAGATGAAAGGACCCCATTCTGAAAATTCAGACACATTTATAAACATGAGAGAAGGAAAGCTCACACCAGTGAGTTCTCAACAGACAAATACATTATTAAAGCATAACAATAAATTATATTAAATTTAATAATATTGATCCTTAAAATGGTTATTTCTGAGGAAATACCACTTAAAAAGCGCACCAAAACTTTCATCACTAGGAGTGAAACTGGAATTTTACACATCTCAATTTCCCACTTTTGTTTTACGATAGGCTTCAGATTTGTGAGCATACTTTTTATCATAGATCTAAAAACAAATTGAAAAAGGTTGCAGTTAAGCTGTGCATCAAACACATCATCAAGGTGAGAAACAGGCACTTGACAGTATAATGTGCAAGGCAAAACCCTTACTGGTCACAGTATAAATAGTTTCTTCAGGAGTGAAATTAAAAGTTCTCAATCCATCTTTGAGAGCAAAATATTAAGGGCTGCTGACAAATCTTTTTCTGTTCTTTCAGATCAGCACCAACAACCAAATTAAATACTAGCTCATGCCTTAGAGGGTATTCCATAAACTATAAAATGCAGCATACTTTACCCAAGAATACTATTTCTTTCCTATAATTAACCTCAGCATACATATTTGCCCAAGGCAAAACCAGAGTTTACTCACAGACTAAACGAAGCAATATAAAGGCTAAACTTTTCTCCCCTATTAATACTTTTTAATATCTAATGCAAATTTTAGAAGTGTATTTGCCAGTTGCAAGATGCTGCTTTGTAGCACAAAACATCACCGTTCTTTTTTGTAAATTTAAGAACAATGTATTTTAACATTCTATCAATATTAGGGAAAAAATCCCAACCAACTAAAACCGTTTTGCTACAGTTTCCCTCCAGGCACATCTCAGCAGGAATCTGCAAAAACAGCTATGCAGGAACTGCAAGCCAGAAAACTACACATGAACTGGAGGAGAGAGGAAGAGAGAGAGCTGAGGGAGGAGTAACGTGGCAGTAACAGAAACAAGTTTAGAAAAAACTGCATGCATCCCTTTTCATCAGCATAAGCTTCTTGCAAAAATATGTTTACAAGACATCTGTTATATAAAGGTCTACACTCTCTTGTAAAAATGCTGTTTTTCTCTGACATGCCAGCTTCATCTTCCAGCTGCACTGGCCATATTGCTAGACAGTCAAGTTGCAGTTCTGTTATACCAGTTTAACAACCAGGAGAGAAAAGGGCTACTGTTCATTTCTTATGAAACTTTTGGTTAGATTTTTATTTGTGAATGTTAAAGTAGTCTTTGTGTGGGTCATATAAACAAAACAGAAACTAACTTTGGATCTGACATCAGCTGCACCACTAGTGAGCGACAATATGCTAAAAAGAGGCACTTTTATTAGTCATATATACATTTCAAATCTCAAGTTTAACATTTCACCTTCTTTTACCAAAAAAATCTAAGTATTAGTAGCTAATAAGATGGAACTTTTCAACAAAAATGCTTTAGAAGTTATGTGCATGCACATACTTGCAATGGCTCAGTTACTCAGCTACCCTGAAAATGCCAGAGTATAATTTGATCATTGCTTGTGCAGTGGGAAGGAAGGAAAAACACAGACAAAACCAAAAAAGTTCTACAAACAAGGATCGGCTATTGTAAAAAAAAAAAAGAAAACATATGCCCTTCCATTAAAGGCAACTTATTCCTATATTCAGATTCAATATTCCCCTAGAATATCGAGATCATCTTATACTTTACTCAATGCTGTTTTCCAAATTTTCAATCATTTCTATTTTAGGTATAACATGCATCTTAAAAACTGAGAAACTTAGCTTTGTCAAAAAAAAAAAAAAAAA
>VZTB01018368.1:521075-532315 GCA_013397245.1 Thryothorus ludovicianus
AGGTGAGAAAACCAGCACAAAAAGTGTTATGTATTTCTTGTCATGTGGGGACCCAGATGTATCAGCTTCATTTTGACAGACCAGCTTCAAATCTCATGCGTTTTTTTTATATATTTACTTATTTATATTTCTTTATATATATTTCTTTATATACTAATGTTTCCACTTACTTTACAGGCAATGTTTTTTATTATATAAGGGACAAGGATAGAGCATTTCTAGAATAGATTATGAAGACCATTGCTCTGCACTTCAATGCTATTTGTATGTTGGAATAGAATGAGCTGTAGACAGCCAGATTTACTTACTGGGGTAGAATATGAAGTCAGGAACTCATATTATCATTCAAAATGAGACTATTACTTCCTGTGGATTGCAAGTTAAATAACTTCCGAATTCAGTCAGCTAACAGCTACAACAGGAGGATTGTAGATGGGATTCCAAAAGCAAAAACGTTAAGATCTGTGTAGTTCTCTCAAATTAAATTCAACTACTTCCATCCTTTTGGCTTTTTTATTTTTCTGCTTTTAAGAGAAACACTGGCAATGTTTTAAATGGAAACAGCTCACACATACTATTCAGAAGTCTCCCTCTTTCCCCTCAATACTCTCAGCTCTCAAACTCTTGGATGAGTTTGCAAAGTCCTAAACGTAACGATGGAGTCTCTGCTAAGACATAGGGTACAAGCTAGAGAATACATCACCTGGTTTATCTAAATTTTTCCCAAGAACAAAAAAAAAAAAAGATAAAAAAATCAACAAGAACTAGGAGAGGCTCCAAGGGAAGATATGGTAAGAGGAGAAATTCTCAGACACCCAGAGCTGGCAGAACTATCAGTTTCAACAACCAACAATACTACCTCCAGAACAAACAAGACACTGTCAGTACCTTCCAAAGAAATAACACCTCTCATTTTAATTCTTCCAGCTCTCCAAGTATCTTAGGAAGGAAAACAAAAATACAAAAGTGCATAGAGACGTCATGCTCTGGAAGAGAGAAGGGATGGAGTGTGAAGGCATACGGCCTCTAGCAAGACTGAGCACAAGGAAGCAAGAGTGCAAGGCATTTTCACAGTGAAAGTTTCTGGGGGAAACCCATGAGATCCAAAGAGCACCTTATAGGGCTATGGAGTCAGCATAATAAAATGTGAATACCATTGCCAACAAAAGATGTAATTAACAATAAATAGTAGACAAAAGGGGGTATTGATTTGCTTCTTTTTAAAAGGGACAACTGTTGCTGTATTAATACAGTGTTACTACTCATGGTTATACAAAATGGTCCCTCCTAAGGAATGAGACACGCTTGCAGCACCTATACACATGCAACCCAGGCTGATGGTAAGTGGACAACACAAAGTCTAAGGAGATGAAATACAAAGATTGAAATGCATTAAACTCTCAAGAAAAACTGGTGAGAGTCCAGTCCCTAAAATACATTGTTTTGGGCAGAAGACCAATCAAGTGTTCTTGATTCTTAATCCTTTTAAATACACTGCTGAAGAAAAAAGAGAATTGGATAATGGCAGAGTGCTTGTGATGTCCATCCATACATCCCATGCATTGCTTGAAAACAGCCCGTAGGTTTGAATTCAGCCATCTCCAACAAATCTCCAATAGGTTTGAAAATGTTTTGTGGAAAATCCATCCTTAGGGAAGGCAGAGAGAAGCAGACTAATGCCACACAGCAAGAATACAGTGGGAGAGGAGCAGGTACAGGGGTTCAGAGCCAGCCATGGCCCACATGCCAGGGAAGGACCTGTGTACCCTGCAGGTGGGATGGGCTTTGTATTAAAACAAAATAAAAATACAGGGAGAGAGCAGAGGGAGGGGACCTGTGCCACCACTGAGAAGAACTCAGAAGGAAAGATGAGAGATCACTACAACCCATCTTCCCTTGTTACCCATAGAATAATTTGTATTTTTAAGTGATACACATTAGTATACTCATCTCCTAATATATATTCTTTGCTTTTGTTACCATTCTGAGATAAACGAGCCTATGATTTGCTTTATCAATTTTCTTTAGAGGACAATCTATTTTGCAGCTACATGTAAAAAAGCTCATCTTCACTCTTTGTCATGCTGCATAACACATAGTGATGTTGAACACTTATAAATTATTTCAGTATGTTTAATCTGGTTGGTTTGATATATTGTTTTATTTCAATTTAAAAGAAAAACCTGGACTATGTAACAGTATTTAGATATTTCTAGGTGAAAATGCTAACGCTAGTGGGAAATGCTGATCAGCAACTTGAATAGCCCTCCAGTTCTGGCAGGGGAAGGTTGGTATGCACAGCGTGTTTTTATAAGGAAACAAGTGCCCTTTTGTTGGACATACTGCAAACCATAAGGTACTCAAGGGACTAATTCAACCAGCACACAAACCTTTTTGTACAGAGATCAAAACTGTAATCTGCTTCCCTCAGCTTCCTTTGTGGTAAAGTAATTAATTAGTCTCTTTAGATAATTCACTTTCATAATTCAGGCCAAGATGAAGAATGTTGAACATCAAAGAGTTAAGGGAAATAATAGCATCATTTTGTCCTGCATGCCCTTCTTGTGCTCTAGTAAGTAAAATGGTATATTATTGATTTTCTCTACCCGGCTGTGGGAGCTTCCTGTCGTACACACACACACACACACACATTAGCTGTGCAAACATAAGAGTAAACAAGTTATTGTTAAATGAGCAGCTTCTTTTGGAACACATTCTCACCCTTCTACTGTTCTACTGACTTATTGCATCCCTTCCACCTATTATCACATCTCGTCAAGGACTGAGTGTAATACGAAGTGTAGGTTGTCATGCCTGTAAGTGCAAATTAGATTATGAACCACAAATGTATCATTTAAATGAAAAAAAAAAAATCCCAAAACAAACAGCACCAGAAGAGATACACTCCAGGGAAGAATTTAACATTACTCCACAAACCCAACTAAATAATTTAGTGATAGGAGAGAGGAAAGTTTAAAAATTTTTTTTAAAAATCACTCAGGAAATCACAAACCTGAAAGTTAACCTCCGAAATTGGAAAGATTCCCAAAACACTGATTACAAACTAAACAGTAGAACAACTACATATACACAGCCTGACCAGAAATAACACAGACTGGGAAGAGATCACACAGCCAGATCACCATCTTAAAATACAGCTAACAGAAGAAAATATTTCCTTGGGTTTGAGAAAGATCTTAATATGTAAAATGAATTAAACAAGACTAAAGCTGATTATTAATGCAAAAGTAGCTCTGCTTATCTAAGTTTAGAACTGAATCAAAACCAATGTAACCAAAATACACTCAAATGTAAGAAAGTTATCAGTAGAAGATCAGTTGGCCTCATTTTTTTGCTGCACCTGTAATATACACCTGGAAAAATTCAATGTATGGCTATATATATCCTTTCTGAGTCAGGAAATGGATGCAACAATGGTCAAAAGTTAAAGGGCACTAAAAAAACTCTACTACTTTCAATATTCCTTTAAGACAACTAAAAAAAAAAGCTGAACTATACCTGAACACCCACACAAAACTGAACATGCCTTTGGGAAAAACAAGGCTTTCAATTTTAACAAATAAAGGCTGCAGTACTCAGTCACACATCACTTTCCTCTTGGACATGAGGCTTTGTGTTCAGCAGAGAAACTCCAGTGCTGAGCTGAGAATTGCCTCTGCTCCTTTCCAGCAGAGATAGCCTGGACTGAGATCAGGATAATGCAATCAGCTCGTCCATATTCATCTACTGCTCGATCTCTGTCTTCCATTTGTACGCCCCCAAAGCAATGAGTGAATCAAACCAGCCATCTGGGCAGGTGAGGAAAATTGAAAATTTCCTTTTAATGTCACCAATGAAAAGTAGTAACTTAGGTATTTCTAGTGTCTTGCTTAAGAGTAATTTGGTATTTTAAATTCATTTTTTCTTTTCTATAAAAAATACTTCTCCACACCAGATTGCTCCTTACAGTTAGAAAAAAACATCTTTATTATGACCATTGACTATCTAAATAGTAACAGTGACTCCTATGCTGCATGTTTCCCCTACCAGTCTTCAGCAAAATTGTTTGTTTTTTTTAATTGAGAAAAAAAAAGTAAAATATGAGTGTATTGAAGAATATACTTTCATTTTGGCATATATTTCACAGACAACAATAATTTGGAAACATGCTTTTAAAATGTAATTCATCAGATCATTTCTAAAAGAACTTATTTCACTTCACTAACTTTAAAAAGTCTGGGTGACTACTTCAGATAAAAGAGAAAACCCATCCAAATTATTTAAAAATGCTTTTATCTTCTAGGCTCCAGTCTCTCATAACTGCCTACTATTCACCAGACCAACTGAGAGGCAAAAATATAGGGAAATTGGTTTTCATCTTTCAAATAATTTAAATTTATTCACTATTAATAATAAAGATGATGCTCTTTTCTTTCACATCCATGGCTGTTAAGAACTTGCTTAGCATTTTCAAACTGTTTCATTCAATCACTTCAGTTATTGCTTCACATTCCATTACATTTTAGAACAGAATATCTAAATTATTTCCATATTTTTACTGTCAATTGATATAAATGGCCAAGTGTCCCAGAGAAGATTAATTTCAGAATGTAAGTATTTACACAAGAATACTTCTGTAGTTCTGAATTTTATTGGCATTACAAAGAGAAACATTGGAACACCAGATTCCTATGCTCTCTGTTTTTACATCAATACATAAGGTTACTCCAGTAAGTATTCACATTACTGTGCATCTCTCTAGTAAGAGGTTATAATACATCTTACTCAGATTTTGCTTCTCTGAAATATTTTTGGAGGAATATTAAAGATTGATCACCTTAAAATCTTTTAAAAGTTCATATGTCATTAAGAATTTAGTTTTACCTGATTTATAATATTTCAAATATGCTTCATGAAATGGAAACAGCTATATTAAGATCAAAAACCCATCAGTGTCAAAGCTGAAACCAATAAGGTCAGAGAATCAATTTTAATTTAATTTCTGTAACAATTAACTATCCCAGTGAAGTTTTCAATTTTGATGAAATTTCCAGCAGAAAATCTATCAATTACTTTTAACAACTTAGCCATAGCAGAAATTCAAATCTGCTGTTTCCTTATCCAGAAAACAAACTGATAGATGCTAATTCAAAAGACAGTAGCTGACATACAATTCTTATTCAAGTCGTGGAATTTGCCATTAAACTACACATCTGCAACAGAGGTCTTGGATGAGTAATGGCCATATTTTCCTAGCACAGTTTTCTGCAAAATGGGCTGAATGCATCATTTTTTGTTATAGTGCTCAGCAGCACACGTACAGCTTCCTTTTGAGATGTGGCTTTTATCACACGTGCACTGATGACACAGACATTTTCCTGGAGCTCCTCACAGAGAACCAGCAGCAAAACTTGCTGGAAATGTACCTTTGACACTGACAGAGCTGAAAGTCTACCTAGTAAAGTGTTCAGCAAGTTGTAGTGACCCTACTCATGTTAGACATGTCCTCACACAATCTGCTAAATAGTTTCTATAAAAGTGAGGAAAACATTCTAAACCTGCTTTAACAGCGAAGAATTAAAAAGATTCATTCATTCTCATAACTCATTACATTTTACTTTGTATACTGATGATAGGAAGACCAGCAGTGGCAGGAGAGTATGGCTCCAGAAACCTCATAAAATCCCAAGATGCAACAAATAACTTAGGGAAAGCTGTAGAGGAGAAGACGATGGAGGGTTTGTGGGTGAGTGGGAGTGGATAATTCTGTGTTAGGCTGGAGGGGAGGAGGGCAGACAGGCTGCTGCTGGCAAACCCAGGCAGAGCCAGTGAAACAGAACTGGCTGGAGGAAAGATACGTGTGATAAAAGTGACAAATGGGAGAGAGGAAGGGGACGTACTAAGAAAAACCTTGAAAGCAAGGTCAGAGATTTAAATGCAAATTTCCTGAAACAAAGGGAGGGCCAGCTGAAGAAATGGAATGTGAAGGATGGGGAGGACTTAAACTTTATGCCATAAGCAACAACATTAATATCAGCAATGCAACTTGCAGGGGATGGAAAACCACAGCATAGGTATTAGAAGCTGCAGAGGAAGTAATCACCATCAGTATGGGAAGTGTGGATCTGCACAAGAACTTCAGCTGTCTAGACAGCAAGAAAAGAAAAGAATAAGTAAAAAAAGAAAGAAGAAGAAAAAAAGAAAGAAAGAGAGAGAAAGTAGACTTGACCTGGAATTCATGGAGGAAACAACAGTAAAGTCTAGGACATAAATTCTCTTTTGCACAGTGGATAAAAACCACCGAAAACCTGCAGGTTACAGGCTTGGTTGAAATTAAAAAATATATCCTGGTGGTGTCTGTAATAGGAGACAAATCAGACAATATGTGCATTGTGGACTTTTAAGAATCAGAATAAGCCAACAGAGAGGGGATAAGAGGTGAGAAACAGATCTGATCCCAGACAGCTGTGTAAAAAATGACAGCATAAATTAAAAAGTGAAGCACCTCAAAAATAAAAATTATTTAAAACTTAGAAAGCCTAAAGTCCCAAAAGACACTGTCAGCTCTGTAGAGCTCCAGAAAGACTGTGAGAAAGTAACAGGACCTACTCAAGAAGCTGCTGAAAGATTGTATGTGACAAGGAGGAAAAGCAAGCAAGGCAGGCCAAGGAAGGCTCAGGAAAGTCTTCACTGACATTACCACAATCTAATGTTCAAGAATGATGACAGAATACAGGTGATGGATTTTAGCCAGGAAAATGCCACCGAAATGTCACAAGAACAACCCCATATGAGGAGGAAAAAAGCCAGGCTAGCAGAGAGGAGAAGGTATGATGGGATTATTAGAGTACTGAAGGCAAAGCCTGAGACACTCAGAAATGGCTAGAAAGCGAAGGAAAGGCATTAGCTAGATTAACATTTTCTACTTTATTTTCTTTTTAATTAAAAAATACCCTTATTTAACCTATTAGTAAAACATAAGAAATGCTGCTCAACTCCCACCCATTTCTGCAGGGCATATCTGAGTTTAACTCATTCCAACATGAAAGCTAGTATTAAAATTGTACCAGACACTTAAACATCTTCATTAAAAGAGATAACTAAAATTCTGTATAGCCAACCTTCAAACATCCTGAGCAAGTCTAAACAAAATTCAGCATGAAACATGTTTTTGCACACATTCTCTTTGAACATAACAAAAAATACAAGTGGGGAGAACAGATCAAGGCTAGGGTTCTGAAGTATTTTTACATGAAAGACAGAGTTTCATTAGATAATATAGGTCAGCCTGACAGCCATGCCCTCCCCTAATATATAGATGTATTTTAATGTGGAGTGCCATTTTACGTCAGAGTTACACACAGTATTGACACAGCATTGACATCTCTGAGAACTGATTAGAGGGTAGGATTGCATCAAGAAAAACTTGGCACAACTGCCAAAACAATGCCTTCCAGAAATCAAAACCCAGTAGTTTTCCCTTCCCAAAAATACAGCTACAGTTTGAAACATAATGACTATATTCCAAAATGAACACAAGTTTGGCATGTACCACTGCACATTTCTAGCATATTTTCAGAGAGACACACAAAATGCACATTAATTTCATCTCATATGTGTGTACTATTTATGTATGTCAAGTGATGTTCATGCATTCATCATAACTTAAGTGAATGTAAAGCACCTTCATTGCATAAATGAAAAATACTAGTGCTTCAAAGCAGAAATTAAAATTAACTTCTAAGATACAGTCTAAAACTGTCTAGTCTAAAAAAACCTCACAATAATCCACACATTTATTTACACAAGTACTGTTTCAAAATTTAGTTGTCTTTCTTATCTCAGGAAACACCTTACTATTTTAAATAAGTGTTAACAATTCAAAGTACTTGAATGTATGCACAAACTTTTGCTAAAAAGTGGCCAGAGGCTGACAGTTCCCTCCCTTGCAATTTTCATGCTCTAAAATTTGTTTTTGTTCTCCTCTGGAACAAAATCAAACCATTCTGTATAACACAAAACCAGAACTGTTTTTTTTTTTTTAAGTAAAGCTAGACTTTTCTATTTAAGAACTACAAATGCCTACAAATTCAAACATCTGCTTAAGCCCAGATCAGACTTCCATATCTAAATAGGATGATTAAAATTGCTCTAGAGTAACAAAGGGGTTATTTGTGTTGGGCTTTTTTTTCTTTGACTTATGTAGACTCATTCTTGGTTGCTGTCTGCTACTGCAATGTCCTAATTATTAGGTTGCACAGTGAGAACTCCTTCACTCTTTCTCAGCTTTGAAGAAACAATATACAGCACTAACATTTCATTATACTGGAATACTTTCAACATGGTTTGCTTTAATGACATAGATGTGACTACCAATCTCTTGCCTTTGAAGTAAAAAGTTTCAACCTTATTTATAGCATGAATAGTAGAAGCTGAAGGATTTTCTTCCTACTTGCTTATTAAAAATGAAAATAAAGACAAAAGATGGTTGTTAGGAAAATAACACATCATTAATCAAATTCAAAACACAATGACTCTGGTTCATCTGCTCTTTTACCAAATGATGCATCAGAAAAGAGAAATTAAATCTAATAGTCAACTTCTGCATGAGATCTAAAGCTGAGCTTCTTAATTTACTAAAAAGCACTCACACTAATTATGTGGATTTTGGCTCTTAAGACAAAAAATTAGAAAAGTCCTGGATTCTTCTCATCTTGATGAGGTAATCCCTCACTCACAGCAGGCTGTACCGTAACAACTTACACACACACTGAGGCATCCTCATGCACAGCAAAGGTACCACAAGAACTGCCCCGTAACTCCTGCAAGCTCTCATGGTCCTCCAAAGCCAGGGGGCTGCAGCAGCAGAGTGCAGACCATTACCAAATCCCTCTGCACATTACTGGATTTCACTCCCTTACAATCGTATTACTGGGAGAAAAAAAACAGGATCTGATGAAACATCAAAATCAAAATTACAAATACTAAAAGCAAGAAACATGAACCAGATCAGCTACAACAAGCTGAAAAAGTGCTTTTGGTTCCCTTGACACCTGTCCCAGCCACAGTTTAGATACATTGTGCCTACGGCTGACCTAAAATCCACCCTGATCATGAGAATTACATTGTCAATCAAATGGTCAGAGCTATCTATACAGTCTGTTCTTCCTTAAAGTGTACATAAACTCTAAAATGACTACTGCTAAATATTTTGGGCAGGGTGTTGCATTCCTTTCAACAGGCAAAATAACTAATAGCTTATAATCTTCACTCTGGCCTCTGTGCCAAGCTACACTTCAGTTGTGCTAACCTTACTGAATCCTTTATTTTCAAGAATATTTCATTTAGAGACTTTGAATAATTTACTTCTCTCCTGCCGACCCCCAATGCTAAAATCAGCATCCCAGTTCCACTGGGATTTAAAAAGAAATTTTCTTAAAATTCAATTAAATGCAAACCTTTTGCACAAGAAATCATTGTCATCACCATTATAACTTGAGACTTCAACTAATGAAGCAGAGGCCCAGGACAGTAAAAGACAATTAGATTGGACAAAATAAAGTAAACAAACTCCAGCCTCTGTGGCTGAAGTAGAAGGTTGGGAGAATTGTCTGGACTGAAGTCTGCAGAATCCTTTACTGATTGGGAGGCTACGGTCAGGAGCCTCAAAGGGGGCTTGGACCATTAGTGCTAGAGAAGAGGAGCAGTGAGGGGTCAGTGGGATTTACGGGAAGCTTTCAGTGACCTTTGGTGTTCAAGAAGGGTTTCAGGAGGTGAGCAACTCTACGAGGGCTGTGGCAGTATAAGCCAGGAGCTTGGCAAAAACTGTGGAAGCTTACAGGCACCTGAGGATAGGAACTGCAGGAGGCAGAGGTTAGATGCTGTTAGGAGAGGTTGAGGGACATACTTCAGGTCACCTCAAACCCCACAATCCCACTTCTTTCATTGAAGGGGGTTTCCAAAATGAGTGTCCATTCTTCTTCCACAGGAGGAGATCCTGGTCATCCATATGACTCCCACAGCTGCTGCCAAAGAAGTAGCAAGGGCTATGGCTCTACTGTTTACTGTGCAGGGGAAAGGGCAAGGCAAGGCTAAACTGGTGATTGTGGCTACTGGAAGATGGAGGGAATAACTGCTGTGACTGGAAGAGGCTGCTCTTCAGCAGTTGCCACACGTGTTGACAGCCCACAGCACCTGTCAACCAAAAACTCAAGGTGAGGATAATTTTATCCAGACAGGCTCCAGCTCTTTCAGCAAGATAGGCAAGATAAGCATGGGGTAGAAAGCTGTGAAGGCTTTAGCACCTTCTTTTGAAAAGAAACCTCACTGTTTTGCAACTGCTAACTTCAAAACCTATCATTCAATATCTGAAGTAACTCTGTGGCAACAGAAGATCAGCAAGGACGCTGAACTGGGCATCATAACAAGCTTCTCAGCTGGATGGATACCTAATTGCTACCAAGTTTTTCAAAGAAAGCCAACATTTTTTTTCAGTTGTTTGCCCTGATACTCAACTGATATCCTCCTTTTCTGGTTGCATTTGTTCATTAAGTCATTGCTGGTATTTAACTTAACAATTAACAACAAAAGCTTTCAAATAAGATTGCAGCTATTTAAAGATCGTGAACTACCATTACTGAAACCATAGAGAAAAGAGACCTGTCAAAACATCAGTGCTCTACACAAAAGCGAAAATAAAGTTATGTTCTTAAAGATTATGTGCTTAACAGATGGGTTGCAGTGCCTCAGCCTAGGGCTGGGAGAGAAAGTACCCTGCGCTATGAAGCCACTGGAATGAAGGGCAGCAAGTCCCAGGAACGCCGGAGGCCGGCTGCTGGGAGCAAACAGGGGTGGACAGGCCAGTCAGCACCCCAAAAATCCGGGTGACAGTCGCACGATCCGCTCAAACACTCCCAGCTCCGACCAGGGCCAGCCTGCCGGAACATCAGGGAGGGAAAAGTGATTACTCATGCCGCCGGGGAGCAGGGCAGCGGGACGGGGCCGAGCCTCACGACCCCTCCGGCCGGGGCTCCGCGCTCCTACCTGGGGCGCCGCGAAGGCGGCGGCGGGCGGCGGCCCGCGGGGACGCGTCTCCTCCTCCTCGGGCGAGTCGTCCAGCAGAACTTTGCTGCTCTTGTTGAGCTTCCACATGGCGGGCGCGGGGGCGGCCCCGCTGCGTCCCGGCAGCGAGCGGGCCGAGGCGGGAGCGGGCGCTGCTCCGCAGCCCCGGCCGGGGCGGC
>VZTB01018368.1:532705-623726 GCA_013397245.1 Thryothorus ludovicianus
CCATGGATGGCCCGACAACTCTGCAAATGCTCCTGGCGCACCCACCCGGGTACCCTGCCCGTGTGCCTGCCAGTGCATCCACCTGTGTATTCACCCGTGTGCCTGGCACTGCACCCATCTGTGTATTCGCCCGTGTGCTTGCCAGTGCACCCACCATTGTACCTGCAGCTTTACCCACCCGTGCACTCACCTGTGCATCTGCACCTTTATTCACCCGTGCACACACCTGTGTACCTGCACCTTTATTCACCCATGCACTCACCTGTGTACCTGCACCTTTACCCACCCGTGCACTCACCTGTGTACCTGCACCTTTACCCACCTGTGCACTCACCTGAGCACCCCCACGGGTCACCAGGGGTGTCTCTGAGTGAGGGCCGGCTGCACAGCCAGCCCCCAGCCTGGGGCACAGCCTGCTCCCCTTGTCCCATGGAGCCACAGCCAGGGTGGAAAAGCCTGGTGTGCCCAGCTGGAGTCCAGTGCGTGCCAGGAGTTCCCAGTTTGATGGCTGAATGATCCAGATTTAATGCCCTGTGTACCAGCTGGTATTTTCATTGATCCTTTTCAGATCTGTTGTCACACAGATTTGCTAGGATACCTTTCTATTAAAATCCCCACCTAAGCACTCCTTTATCCATTATTTTGATCTGTGAATTAGGGTCAGATGTTCAAAGAACAGAGAAACTACTATAAAACTACGATTTTGAGTTGTTCTCTTGCTTAATGCTGCTATGATTTCACTAGTGAAAGGCCAAAACACTCAAGGATCCCTCCTGACAGACTTGCAAGACTTGCTGTGACTGCCTGATCCCTTCGGGCCAAGCAGCAGTGCTTTGCTGAGGGTGTTTTTGGCTGCAATGTGCATCTACCTGCTGAACCAGAAAAGGGCTCACCCCGGGGCAGGAACACCAGCTCCTGCAGGCCAGTTACTCCGTGTGCTGCCTGCTGCCTTTAGCTCCAATCAGTGGCAGGAGGACACCCACAGATTTAAGGTTTGCAAATCAATGAGAAAAGGACTTTTTCTGTCATAAAATGTCCTATGTACTAAGCTAACCTCAGAGGCATCATGGTTTTCACTATCAATTCTCTTTTGTACTGATTCAGGATTTCTGTAATGACTTAGGAATGCTGTGTAGCTAACTAGAATTTGTAACTGACTCCACAGAAGATACATTCACTTTACTTGGACCTGTAATCACTGAATTTACACCAGTGCAGTTTTAACCCTCTGTCTTGAAAATGAACTTCACAAAATTATATCAATGGGCATAAAGCAAGTGCACAAGTGTTTGAAGGATTCTAAAAGTCTTTGATTTTGCAGTAAGTTTTCAAACAAAGTCTTCTTTATCTCATTTTCAATCCCTTCTCTTGTGAGACTGAAATCTACTAAAAAGCAAAGCACAGAATTTCCTTTCACATCTTGCTTGCATTAATATTAACCAAATCTCAAGAGGGTAGGAGACAAAACACATTCTCGGTTATTAAAGACAGATCAGGTTTAGCATGGATTTCCTCTAGAAGGCCAAGTCAATTCATAACTAGTTCTTTAACCTCTCACTCCTTCAAATTTATAAACAAAAATATTTCTAAGTTATATTGCCACATTTGTGTAACTCTAAGTAGAAAACAACTTATTTTATTTGATTTGAATTCTGTATTTAGACCTTGAAAAGATCAAACAAGCTATTTGTCACCACGTGACCCTGCTATTTTAATCCAATGCCTTCCTTATGCTAGTTTTCTTATGGCTGCCTAAATCACCATCTCTACCATTAGGCTTAAATCTTGCAAATACTTATGATTCTGTTCAGATTTGGTCCTACTAAGAAATTCACACAGCATTCCCAATACACACAAAATTAACTACATGCCTTTGGTCTTTTTTATTTTTATTAATTTTGATTTTTTTTCCCCCTTAGGTTTTTTCTAATACCTTGAACTTCAATGTGAAAGCTTGGCTTTACTTTGGACACTGAAAATCAACCCAGTTGACTTTAGAGAGGTGAGAATTTCAGTTCACATTTTCTATTTATCTTCAAGACCCCAAGGCATGGCTGAGTGCTATCTCATTTTCTTCTGAGGAAAATATTATTTTCTGCTGATCTGTTCTACAGATTTGGGCTTATAAATTTATTATTTTCTTTTAAAATTAATTATATACAACTAACCAAATTTGTTTTTCCAGAATAAGAAGCTGACATCTGCCAGCTGCCTAGGGTGAAAAAGAATACAAAACACTTGAATACAAAGTTTCTTCCTCTAAGAAACTATATTGTCATGTGTGCCTAAGTTGTATTCAGGGGAAAGCTGTGAAATCCTGTTTGAGAAACTTCTTGCACGGTGTTTAAAATGCCATGAACGTCTTTACAAATATTATTATGAAAAAAAATTGGTGATTCCTCTTCTGAACTCTGATCCTGTCTCCCTTAAGGGAGCACAGATCTGGGGGAAAAAATAGTGAGAGAAGTAACAGAAAATGCAGCCTTTGTCTCTGACTCCCAAGGAGTACTGAGCTGTTCTGAAAGCAAAGCCAGACAACATGGTTTTAGCAGCCACTTCATGACCTGGCAAAACATTTTGCTGTTGAAAAATGTTTCTCCTTTCCTCTTTTACTCCAGGCTATGACCCAGGAGAGAAAAGATGGAGTTCTTTTGCTGGCCTAAACCAGACCCTCAGGAGACAGAGAGCAAGAATGAGAAAAGTGAAGAGCAGTAAGGGGGTGATCCCCTGTACCATACCAAGTAACTCCATGACACTTAGTGGCTTTAGCATACTTCAGTGACTCCAGGCTGCAGGACCTTTGGATATTACCAGACTTTCAGGTACATGCACTTTCAGGTACTTTCAGGTACTGGATCCATCTCAACAGCTCTCAACATTTGCCTTTCAAATCCCAGTTCCTATTCATGGCATCTCCCACTCATCTGTGCCACAACCTCATGGGAGGGGTCTGTCACCCTTCCTGACACACTAACCTTGCCATGGCTGCCTGAACATGGCTGCAGTGCTGCTGTTCCAAGCCAAATGCAAAAACAAACCCATGTTGTGCTAGAGATGACACATCCACCACTGCTGCCACCACTGCCAACCTTCTCAGCTGCGCTTGGTACTCAGGCCTTAGCCAGGCTGTTGGAGACCACGGTAGCAAGATGAGATTTGCCCCTTCCCAGCAGTGCTAGGCACACACCACAAGCATTAGGGGACACCCCTCTCCCCCTGCAGAGGCCCATTGTTAGCCATTTCATGTTGAAAACTGTCCTTAGAGCACAGCAGCAGAAAACTGGCCAGAACACAGCATAGGCACTGGAGTATCTGTATAGCCATATTTCAGGATTGCTACCCCCCATGTGTTTTTCTCTTCCTGGGCACTGCCAGAGTCCCAGGCTGGAATTTATCTAATGACAGTTTAAATGCCTAGATGTCGTATCTCAGTTATTCTCCTTTTCTAACTTGTGAAGAGCAACACTGTGTTGTTTTGCCTTTTTCATCTTAGTTTCCTAGAGTGCTTACTGTGGACATGTACCTAAACTATCAAAGTTCACAAAAACAAGCAATGCCAGGGCTATATCTTTTGAACTGCAGAAAGGGAGGAAGATCCAGCAACTAGTAATACCAGAATTCAGGGCAAAATTTCTTCTTCATGTTTTCCCCCATGCTTCCTAGCAGTTCCCTAGCCAACTTCAAGCTAAAACATATGTGATATGTATGAGAAAATACATATGGTGTGATACAATATACAATTTTTAGGAATATGATTTCTGGAAGACTACAGTATATGAGTTCTGCAAGTCATCACAAAGTCCAAGCTTATTCAAATGCAATACTTACATTTCACTTATATATACATTGGTGTGTAAGACACATTTATTACAGAAAAGCTGTTCTAGACAATTTGAAATAGGTTGCATTCTACTCTTTTGGGATTTTAGTATAATTCCCATTTAAAACAAAACATAAACGTAGCTGGTTTAGGAACCAGAAAACACCCCAAGATGGTCTAACCTTCCTTTCTAAACTCTTAAGGCTTAGCAATAGAAAGGTGAGGTCCAAGCCTAGAAGGGAAAGGGAATATTCTGTCTCTAGCCAAACTCCATTTTTATTGACAACAAACTCACTTTGATTTGAAATACCGACTTGTATAGAGAAGCTCTTTGTGGCTTGGCATGTAAGTTAGCCAACGTAGATCTTTGTCCAAAGAAAACATGCAAGAGAGAAAACCAAAATACTTCTGGAAAATAGACTTATTTTAAAAATTGACAGCTGGTTGAATCAACTGTAAGTCAGTTCAAGAAATGCCAAGAATCCTAAAGGAAGGAG
The DNA here is from genome assembly GCA_013397245.1 of Thryothorus ludovicianus. Classification (NCBI taxonomy): domain Eukaryota; kingdom Metazoa; phylum Chordata; class Aves; order Passeriformes; family Certhiidae; genus Thryothorus; species Thryothorus ludovicianus. Next base: position 537,023 of record VZTB01018368.1, read on the forward strand.
ATTATTGCATGCACATGCTTGCTAAATTAATTTATATTTTGTCATTACGATTTATTACAGAGATTTTATGTCCCCAGGGATGACATAGCAAAAATAGAAGAAGGCCAGAACTGTTGACAAAGACTCTCAGACATGGAAAAATACTGTTATGAAGATAGATGGACACTATGCTTTAAACAAGAAATAAATACAAGGAAATTGAATAAATGTACACAGAAAAAGACTGGAAAGGTGAGTAGAACTAGTAGAATTGCTTCTTCTCATCAGATATAAACAAGGAAGCATCCACTTAGACAAATGATAGTGCATTTATAACTGAAAAAGGAAATAGATGTTTTTCAACAGTGTAATTGTACACTGTGCAAATTCATTTCTGAAGAATGTAACTGAAGTTGTATTCAAGAAACAGCAACTTCATGAGGATAACAAGAGCATCAGGTAGCACAGGTAAGCCCAAAAAAACTAATACTATTGGGCTCAGATTTCAAGTGTTATGCTAATTTTCACAAGCTAGATTTTAAATGAAAATATATTCCATTATTTTCCACTGCAGAATTTCTTGCTATAAAGTACATCAAATTGGCAGTGACCTCTATGGGAAATAGAATATTACATAAAGCACACCACTACCTAACCTGTCTGATCTTACCTCCCTTTTCTTTTTCATAAGTATTTTCAAAATTTTTTCCTAGAAACAAAGAAGTTAAAATAAAATTACCTGAAACTGTGCTGCTCTTTGCAATATCTAGACTGGATAGAAGTGCACTCAGAAGATTGAAAGTACTAAGATTTCATTGCCTGCAGGAAACAAATGTTATAAGCCAAAGTGGGTGAAATTCTCTGTTCTTTGAGGTATGCTGTATTTTGTATTGTGTCAATCACAAACTGTTTTTCAAGAGATATAATGCATTTCCAACTTTTAATTACCAAAATCTAATGAAAATGAAAAAATTGGAAATTAACTTTTGAATATTTAAGCCACAGAGTACGTGGTTCAACTCATAAGAATACTCTCATGAGTTTGCCCAGACTCATTTAAGAAGAAAAAATGTAATCAAACACACATCATCCTCTAGAATACTTGGTCATCAGTTTTGTAGTAGTTGAGAGTTAAACCTAATGAAACTTCCCCAGCATTTTATTTAAGTCAGCACTAAAATTTTGATTGCAGATTCAGGTCTTCTCTGCCTGGTGAACTGGTGATCTCAGCCTGAGATATTTTCATGAATATACTGACACTCCAAACAGGCACAGATCTCCAGGTGGGGCCTTTGATTTGTAGCTCCACAGTTATCTGAGGAAAACAAGGTGTGCTGGGGGGAAAAAGGAAGACTGATTTATCCCCACACAGCTATCCTGTCAGAGCAGGAGCTCTGACCCTGAGTGACATCTCTGGACTGCAGGAGTCTGCCAGGCTATAGCAGACATGGCCTCAGTTTTCTTTGGAGATCCAATTCTTACCTGTAATTCTGATACAAATTTACAGCACAAGGACACTGAAGAGTGCAAGGCTCACCTCCAAGTTCTCTTCTTGCTCGGAGCATTGTGAGGCCATTAGTCACAAAATAAACTCCAAAAAGATGGACAGCAAAAAGAGATTGGTGGAGAAAAATATGACAGAAACATTCCAGTTCAGTGCTTATTCTGCTGGTTAACATCAGCAGTGGGAAGATAACAAAGAAAACTACTCAGTGTGAAGGGGGAATCTCAAGGCACCAGCATATGACTCTCCTGGGACCAATTATCCCTCAAGTATTTCTCAGTGATGCAGTGAGCACATAAGCTCTCACTAGACCCTGCAGGAAGGAGCAAAAAATTTTTAATTAAATCCTGTTTAAACCATGTTAGCTGTCTTTCTCTCTTTCAGAGCCAGGTGCTAGCCCAACCGTAACCAACCCTTCAAGGCCTTTGAGCAGAAGGGGCTGGAGGAAAAAAAGAAATACAAGGAGAATAAGAAGTGATTCCAGAGGACAAAGAAAAGATTAAAAGGAAAATGTGTGAGTGTGTCAGAATCAAAAGCAGATTGATGGGCACTGGAGGAGGGCAGCCCCAAACATCAGTTGCTCCTGGAATGTGTCCAGGGAAGCCATGTTTGCTGCCCACCAGTGCTGTCTTTGTCAGCTTGAGAAGACGAGGGACTGGAAGCAGATGATGCAGTTGGCAGGATACCCTCATTGAGGTTTGTGTCTCATGGTGGCATAAAAGGCCATTTTGGCTGCAACTAGGAGGAGACTGATAAATAGGTCCTGTGTTTAGTGCCCATTGTGTTATAAACATCTCAAGTGATCATTAGTGAAAATGTGTTGGAAGAATAAATACTCTTTAATCTAGGCAAAAATGAAATACTGTTCTGCAGTGAGCAAGCCTGCTTTTTTATATGTCATGTATGATTTAAGACAGAATTTTGTTTATTTGTAACTTCTATTCTTCCCTGACATTTAAAATGTTCTTTATTTGTTGTACTAATAATGGGCTTCAGATGTGAGAAAACAAATTACATACTTTCTTTGTAGTGCAACTTCAATGATCTGAAAGTACTCACTTACATATTACTGAATTAATCCTGACAACATATTAGTCAAAAAAAAAATCTTCGTAGCTGTAAACTCCAGCTTACCTTTTTTTTTTTTTTGCCTCTTTTCAAAGTTTGCTATTACTGGAATAAAACAACAAATCAGGATTAATAATAAAGCACTATGCATGCTTGAAGCCAAAATACACAAATTTTCTAACAACCACTGTCAGATCTTTTACTAAACAAGCAGTAACATCCTGATTCACGTTCTTGCTGTTTATCCACTAGCCCACTTTCTTTTCCAATTCCACATCTATGCTAACAAGCACTGTTGCAGAACTGTCACCAAATAGTCACGGATTATGTGTCTACAAATACATTTTTTTAAGCAATCAAAACATCAAGATATTCTCATCTGAGTGATACAACCTTCTCAAAGCCACAGAAGCTTTTGTCAAGCCTACAGAAGAATAGAAACATAGATGTTACCTCATTTATATATTCCTTAACAATTTTCCAGTTCCACAATGCCCTTTTCCCTCAAAGAAATTGTCCCATTGGGATTTTGTTTTCTATTGCTTTGCATTGATCAATGTGATGTGAAAACTTCACATCTGAGAAGGACTTTTTATTTTTTGCACTGCTAGCCCAAATCACAGGCAGGCAGTCATTGCCTCACATAAATTGTGTAGACACCTAAATACCATGCTTCTGTCTGCAGAGAAAGAGTGTGAATATCCTCATGCTGGAGAGGAGGGAAGGTGTAAGGCTGTTTATCATGCAGCTGTGGCAATAGCCAGGTTTGTGAGGGATACAGGAGAGATGCAAACCAGGGAATAAGCAATATTGCTAAAAGACAAACATCTTTCTGGAACAGTAAAGGGATATTTGTTTCAGTATGGCAGCATCAGGCCAAAAGTCCATTTGCCCCAGCATCCTGTCTCTGACAATGATGTTTAAGAAAAGAAATAAGGCATGGAGTAATTCCAGTGTGGTACTTCCCATGGCATGTCCTGCCAGTGTCAGCTTCCTATTCTAGAGACTATATCAGCATCTTTGGTTTAAAAAAGCCTGATGGACTTCTGTAAGTTTGCACTATGGATTCCACTCTTCTCCATAAGATGTATTTACTTTTCTTTTTACTTTTTAAATGTAATGAGAAAGAAAACTACACAGAAAACTTTGCTTTAATGAAGCAGAAGTTAGGAATGTTGATAGCAATATGGGAAACATTATGTGGGTCACCTGGTCACATTGTTGTCAGTGGAACAGTGCCATCACTGCAAAATGTCCCCCTGCATGTCACTGCAGGACAGCCCTGTGCCCATCTGAGCATCCCTTAACTTTCCACCCATCTCTGCCCACAGCCAGGGTGCCCAGCACTCAGGTGTGCTTCTGCTCAAGCACAGACCTTCAGGGGATGATGGAATTTGCAGCAATTTACCTTTCTCTTGCTGGCAAAGGATAAAGGTCAAGTCCCAACAGTACATTAAGCATCTCAAGTGTTATTGTTATTATACGGTACAGACACATAATCTCCTGCCCTTTTAAACGTTTGGCAATCTATAATCTGTGACTATGAGAATGTCAGTGGAGTCCAGAATCTGAGAAATAGACTTTGTTTCTATTGTAAGGAAATAGAAAATTATACATTCTATGGGTAATGTAATCAAAGGCACTGAGAAAATTAAAAGATTGAATGGCATGGGAAAAAGTATAAATACTAGCTAAGCAACAAAACTGTCCCAAATGCCTAAGAGATGGAGTTAAAGTTATGGCTCGTGAAATTGTGACCAGATATTTTGCATAGAATTCTGTAGGAAAAAACTTGTTGTTCATTAAAGCTGAAAATTTAAAGTAATTTTAATGCAAGTTATTGTTATCTCAATAAAACTGCAAGTGAATCTCATTCAGAACAAAACATTTTGCAGTTAAGAATTTTGCTTACTGTACTTTGGAAGTGTTTAAAATGTGGATTAAATTACATTTACTCCTTAAATATAGTTTTACTGTTGATTTGACCTTGATTTCAGTTTCTTTACTTTGCTTCTGATATATGCAAAATTAAATTGAAAGTGCTTTAGTTCTGAAGTCATGTCCACACAGGATTAAAGGCAGTTTTACTAACACATTTCCAAGTCACACCTGTAGGTGGTTCAGATCATTTTCCTGAATGCTTCTACATAATCAAGGCTGGTGTGACATGCTAATATGGGAGACTGCTGTAGTCTTGGATAATGAGAGTCAGGAAGAGAGCTATAAATATTTCTACAGAAGTTATTATCCAGTTTTGATTATTAATTAGTTTTCTAATAAAGTATGCAGGAGTCAGTGGCATTTGCCTACATTTGCCTAGAGTATTTGCCATTCTTATTAATTTTCTTTAGCATGGAAGAAAAAAGTTCCCATGCACAGGCTAATGATGCAAGGTGGAATTGTGTTTTTCTTTCTACACTTAGACCAAGTTGCTGAAATCTTGACCTCACTGATGTAATTGATAAAGTTTTCCCTGACTTTAGAAGAGGTGTGTTTTAATTCAAAATAACTTCACACAGAAGGGAGAGGAAAAAACTTGGTTATGTGCAGTGTAGAAATATCAATGTAATCTAAAGAGGTATTTTATTGGATTAGTTCTTGGTTTCTCCCTTATGCCTTTGAGATCACTATTAAAAAGAGATTTTGTTATCCAGTTAAATTTCATAAGAGAAAGATTCACTTCAGTTGGTTCAAAACCTAGTTAAAGGAGTGATTTTTTTTCATGTCTTTTTCCTCTTGATCATAGCAGTACCTAACCTGAAAGGAGACCTTGGGTTAGCCCCATTTCTTCTGACAGAGACTTCTCTAAAATGTTCCTGAACAATTATTTGAAATTAAGGGCCTAAAAAATCTAGGGGATGTTGGAGCAGGGTCTTAAATTCTGTTTTGGTATTATTTATCCAATTGTGTAGACAATTTGAATTTAGAAAACTTGTTTAAAGAAATTTAGGAAACACTTTACATGGCTGAGTCTTTTCAGTTTTCATAGAATCATAGAATCATTAAGGTTTTATTGTCTCTTTTTCTCTGCATTTGGCTGTTCCAAAAGCAGAACTCAAAACCACAGTGCTTCCAAAATCACCAAGTTTTCATCAATCAGTTGCTGCTTTTTGCTGTTCTCAAGGCACTAGTATGTAAAAAGCCAGTGTGGATCCCCAAGGAAACTGGCAGCTTGCTACTTTACAATTTCCTTCATGTATCCCTAGGGACATGTAAATCTACAATAATCTCGATTTTCCACCTTTTTTACAGCACCTAAAATTTTAGATCCAAATAAATTTTTGTCCAGGTGTTCACTAATAACATGCTTAGTTTTGTTTAACAGAAAGGTCTACTGTAGAGCAGATACAGGTGAGAATTACTTTCTGAAAGCTTACATTGCTTTTTGTGTGTTATGCTTTGTGTAGGCCAGGTAACAGAGACTATGTCCCTTATGTTTGGCAGTAAGGGAATACAAAGCTTGCTTTAGCCACAAGGGGCTTATGCCAATATAGGAATTCAGTTGAGGCTAAAGCTGGAGAGATTTATACTGGCTGAGAATTTGCTTATGCTTTAAGAAGCTTACTTTTATTTAGAGAGTGCAGAGATCTTAAGAAAGGCTTCAATTAGAAGAGTTTATCTTCTATAGATGTATTTGCATACCAGTACTTATTTGTCATAAGAATTTTGTAACTTAAATTTGCATAGCTTTTATTTAGATTTAAAATAAAGTAATTTATTTTTTTCTATAGCTTTCCCTGCCTTTATTTCATCCACTGTTGGTGAGTTTACATGTTCACATATTTCCATTATACTGTAAAATCACTAACTTTGAAATTTCACTGTATCTTCCTCCTGACTTTAGTAGGCACAATACATACTTTACATAAATCCTTTTACGTTTAATACCATGACAGTTTACCATATAGCTGTACATTTGGTCAGGAATTTATATCTACTGCAAACAACAAAAACCAAAAAAAAATCCATCAGTTACTTGGAACCAAGAAATTCATATGCTTCAGGAAAGTGAAGATTGATATCAAAAGGACTAAATTTACATTTCCTATAAGGGAAAATGTTTAGATTCAGAAATAGCATTGTCTGCTGTGTCTTGTATTGTTGTATAGTGCTATAATCTCAACATTCTGCTTCTGCAAAACTGTTTTTAAATCTTCATCTTTGATCTGGCAATTCCACAATGACCTCAATGTTGATCTTGAAGCCATTTATGTGTGTGTCACTCATCCTGCATTTTGCTTAAGAACTACCTAGTAAGGAAAGTTTCCTCTGAATCTCAGAGCAAATAACATCTGGTTTAGCTGTCCTGGGCAAGGTTTCTGGATGAGTTCAGTAGCACAGGAGCCTGCAGTTGATCATTTTGCCACTGCTTTCAAAAGCAAAAAAGAAAAAAGTAACTGTTTCAGATGGTACATGATAACTCAGCTAAGCCACCAAATTAATCTATTTGTACATGGTACACTTTAATGGTCCTCTTTTGTGTTCTTTGCAAAGAAAGGCTTGGCATCTTGATATAGCACTGCACCACATCTTTCTTGTGTGCACTGGTGAAATTACTAAGAGTGAGGTAATTTCAGAGGGAAGGCAGCACATCCCACTAACCTGTGCTGGGATCTGGGTACCTGGTGTTCTGCTAAATCCAGATTTGCAATCCAGACAGACTGCTTTCCTCACAGTTTAAACTAAACCACAAGCTGGCTAGGCACAGGGTCTGCAAGTTCCCTGCTCTGCAGCATCCCAGGCTGGTTGCTGGGAGATGGGAAGCTGGCACTTACCCCTCATCAGCCCAGTTTTAAGAAGAAAAAAATCCCCATTTTTGCTAGACTCCTTCAAAGAGCTTTTGGTTGCCTGGCCCTCAGTAAGTCTTCTCAGTCTGCTCAGATGCAGCAAGGGTGATGCCCTCTGATGGGTGACTGAGCACAGAGACTCAATGGTGGCACATCAATTCCTATTTTTTTCCAGTGGCCAGGGTGCCCATCTTACAAGTATTCATCATGCTACTGAGAAGAGTTCCACAACAGGCAGGACCTGAGCCCACAAAAATGAGGAACTCCTTTCATGATGCTTCTATAAACATCTGGTTTCAGCCTAGCAGAAGTCATGTACCTCTTCACTGCCACTGCAAGAAAGAATGAGAATTTTTTAGGTGGCAGGTACTTGAATGTATGAAATGTTACATATTTTTCTTTAATTACTTGATCCCTGTGTTCTTTAGAGATCTGGAGGCATAATTTTACTGTGTAATTTCTGAAGACTTGGACATTACAATATCTCTGACAATAAGTGTAACAACAAATAGGCAAAAAAAATGAAAGTTTTTAACCTAATTACGTAAAAGTCCAAATAAATTCTGCAGGTCATACATACATGCAGATTTTCTCCATTAAATGAGCCTGCAGGGAAATGCCTGAGTAAAGCTGTGAATTACACTAGCATAAGAATCAATCGATTTACTCAATAAAAATACCCATCCTAGTGCTGACCCCCTTGTATGAAAAAAGTCACTGGCATTTCTCCTGAGGGTCTGTGGAAACATTAATGTAACATTAATAAAATTGATTTTTTTTCTTTCAGTACTATCCCAAGCAGGGAGTTTCATGCATATGAGTCAGGGAATAGCTTACAGAAACCTCATGCCCGAAAGAGATTTGAGTTTTTTTTGTTCGTGGGGGTTTTTAATTGCATTCTGAAAGCAGGAGAAGTTAATAATGTTGCATAATCTCAGATGAGAAGTACCATGTCGAAATTGTACAAACACAGCTGGAGGGTGACTTAGACGGTGACTACTCCTTATCCACCCATACTGGTGGGGCAGCTGCACTTCCCACTGATAATTCCTGGCTATTGTTACTACAAAGATGCAGATTATGATCAATTGCCCTCCAGAAATCCAGCACAGCCTAACTGAATATGGGCTCCTTGTAGTTCCACAGCCAACATTTTTATAGGGAGGAGTTTGTCACTCTTCCTGTAGGATTACATCTTTCCAGGTGTAGTGGCTTTTCTGTGCAGGCAGACGTTGCTCACAAAGTTAGGTCAGCAATAGAAGCCGATTGCAGAGCAAGTGATCATTTTTACCAGTTTAACTGGTAAAAACCAGTGACTTTGCCAGTGAATTTGCTTACTTTGACAAAGTGAACACCTGGCAGGGTAGTCCAGTGCAGTGGTTACCAGCACGAGTACCACCTGTAGAACCAGTGGTAGGACCAGGGGAAGACAATTCAGTTTCACTTCCTAACCCAATTCTGCAACTGCAGGATAAAGCAGGAGATCCATGATTGCAGTGATCTGTAATTTCAACCACAGAATGAACAAAACTCTGTCCAGCATAAAAGAAGTGGCATATTCTATTTAATTGAACATTTATTAGGTTTTTTATGCATTTATCAAAATGACTGTTAGTGTGATATTGTGCTATAAATCTGTATGCTATTAAGTTTAAAATAATCTGAAAAAAATTTGTCATGTTTATTACTATCACCCTTTTTTTTATCTGGTATTTTATGTTCCCCATCTGTGAATAACCAAGATATCTATGAGTAAGCAATGTTATAAAATACATAAATATTCAAAGAAAATAGTTTTGTTCTGTGATACTGTAATATTTTTCTGCTAGAAAGTGCAGTTACTAACTTTGATATGGAAGAATGATTTTACAGTGGCTGAAAAATGCAGTTTGTCACACAACAAAAATGTTTTTCATCACAGAAAAACACTGGTTTTCAAAACTTCCTTGCTGACCCCCTCAGCCACGTCTCATAAGACATTTCATTGTAAGCTATTGTACAGAAATCTAAAGCTCATAAGCTCACTTAGCACTGCCAGTGCCTGTGCTTGTGTTACCAGGCTGCTACAACATAGCATCTGAGTCCTTTAGGGAGGTTTGCAAGTTGTGGCTTGAAGATACAACATTGTGGATGAAAACTGGATTGAAGCTTAATGAGCTCTTATTGAACTGACATTGCTGAAAAGATTGTGCCTGGTAAGAATTTAACCTGTGACACAAAAGAAACAAGTGAGTTACTAAGGTTATGACATGATCTGAAGAAAGCAAAAAAAGTGAAAAGGTAAATTTTATATTTAGTCCAAAATTGCTGTGTATGGTGAAAAAATGTGACATCAAAGTGGCCAGCTTTACTCAATGAGCTAAAAATTTTGTTATATCCAAGTGCAGTGTAACAGAGCAAGGTGGAAATGTTAAATTGTAGATCCTAGAGCTTTGTGTGGCACCATTTTTCCTTAAATGTTTATCTGTGTGTGGAATGGCACAGGATTATACAGGGAAAAAAAAACCTCATTAAAAAAAACCCCACACACATGAGCCATTCTTCGGTATATATTTTTTCTGTAGATTCACTCAATTAGTAGAAATACATTTTTCTGGTGATAAAAGCAACTTCATTAGTCTTTTTATTTGTTTATTTGTTTGTTTGTTTTTTCATCCTAGTAAATACTAGGACAGGGAATCAGTTTTTTTAAAGGTCTGAGAGTCCAGGTTTGCAAAGCAGAGTTCCTGACCTCCAAGATTTTATAGTGGACCTGAGCTGCCCATTGCAGAGTTGTGCAGTGGATACACCTTCCCTGCACTTTAGTTTCCACAGAAAGCCTCCCAGTGCTGCAGCCTGTGAGATAGCCACAGCACAGTCCAGGAGAATTCCCCACATTGTACCCCCTAGCATGGGTGCACCTGGCAGCACACGGAGACACAGCCTTCCAGAGGCAAAGCACAAGTGCAAGACAAGTGAGAAGAGTTAAAAAGAAGCTGAAAAAAACCCAGGCAATTGAAACCAAGGCTGGAGAAAAGCAGTGCAATCAGATCCTCAGTATTATAAAGCACCTCATTTTGCTTCCTTACAAAGCTGGAACAAGAGAGAGATCTAAATCTAATCAAACCTAGAAGAATGCTTGCCTTAGTCCTGGGAAGAAAGCAAATCAAATAAACAAACACCAGAGACTGACAATTTCAGATGACAAAAACAAAATACAAAGTGTTTATTTATTTATTACTGCAGTAATCTATCTCCGGTTTAAATTTTGGTTTTGTTACGTGAGTCTTACCAAACCTCAGCTCATTCACTTGCAAAACTGGTATACTACTAACCTAGCAGAAGCCTTCCAAATATGAACAGATGTGTTACATTCTTTACTTGGCTCAATGTTTCAGAAATGCTTTTTGACATTCCTGAGTAGCAGGCACAAACTATAAAGTATTGTTACTCTGAGCTTTGTATTAGGGATCTGTCAAAATGAAAATAATGACAGTGACCCACTTCAACCAAATTCTGTATTTCTTCTGAAAACTTGCCAGGTTTATCCATAAATGTGAGCACAAGGGAGGACTGTTTTAGCATATTTAAGGAAGGAAAAAAGTGTGATCGGGGTAGATACTGTATTTTGTGGGTTTTTTTAATTCATGTTTAGACAACTAAAGGGGATAGAATTAGAATCTGCTAAACAATTCCAGAGGTCACCATCTTGAAAGAGTGCTGGGAAGACTTCTGTCCCTCAGTACCAGAAAAGAACTGGCCTGATTCTTAACTATGGATTCCAGTAATTCCAGATATTCAGTTTTGAAGATACTGTCTGAAACCTCTGGATATCTGAAACACCCAAATCCTCTATTAGTAGCAGTTAGCCTTTTCCATACCCTGAAAGATCTATGGGACAGCTTTCAGTAAAGAGCTGTAAAACCATGTTTTCTTTTTTAATGTGTGGAGAAATAACTCCCTGAATCTCATTATTTTGGATCAACTGTAGGAAATGCTCTGGCAGAAATACTGACTGCCAATGTAGAAATGTTGAGCTGCAATCAGCAGACTCATCACACTCCAAATACTGTAGCTTGTGGAAAGAAATGCAGTGTGGGAGTAACCCTTTACTCCCTTCCACATGCTTGTGGGGGCTTTCTGCCCTTTTGCACAGTTGTAAGTGATTGAACATAAAGCAAAGCACTACTGGGGGCCGTGGAGCACTGCTGGAAGCAGAGCAGAGCAGGTGACTCCATTTGCCTTCCTGCCAAATAGTTTAAAGGCACCTTCAGCCCCAGAGCATGGGGTGGGCATTAAATGAGGTCTCTGTTTGCCTTGCCCATGGTATGGCTGAGTGAGGATGCTCAGTGACTAATGATGCATGGAGAGGGTTTCCTCTCTCAAGAGACCCCAGACCACCCTTTAACCACAGCTGGGACTGCCTGGGCTAGGGCACACATCCATGCTGGGTCAGGCAGAGGCACTCAAATTACCTTTCAGAGAATCCTGTGTACAGGAGGCATGCAGCTAGTGCAAATATCAGAACAGACAGTCCCTGGGATTTATACCCCAATAAACAGAAAATACTCTCCTGCCTCACAGGTATGTCTGAGGTTTAGTCCTTCCCTTCAAGGCTTAACAGTCTATAGAGAACAAAAGAACCAGAAAAGTGCTTACTACTTTCTCTCTAGTGCCTGATAGCTGGTGAGTGAAGAGGATGACACCACCTAAGTGAACCCATTGTACCTCCATTTACAGACTGAATTAACAGTAGTAATAATACATCACATACATTCATTTCCTGCCTACTCAAGGGGGAAATTATATGTACTCGTTATAGGTAAAAATACCACAGCAAGCTAAGCCAAGGGGATTACCAAATTATCCCAAACACCAGTACAATATTTCCTCCTTGTCCTGTCAGATCCCCTTTGGCTTAGGCTTTCCATTTTGGGGGAATTTTTTGGAAGAGATTAATATAAATTCCCAAATTATGAAAAGGTGGAAAAAAATATCATGGTTTTTGTCAGTTTAATTTGTTAATATAAGTGAGTTAAGTTATCAAAATAGCACTCCTAGCCAATATTACCAAAACAATGTTTTCTAGACTCAGATTTAACCTTTTTTTATACAATTGAGAAACAATAGCAGCTTTGGTCACCCTGGCATTTCTGCTGCTCCTGATTGGGTGTTCCTGCAGAAATAGGACATCCATCCTCTTACAGAGACAGCCATTGTGGCTCAGTCTTTGAACATATGCCAAGAGAGGACTGAAACTTTCCAAGAGAGTAAGTTTGATGACACAAACCAACAAGGTAGGCTACTTCTTTGCATGAAACTAGTAAGAGTTTCAGTGGAGATACAGCAGTACTTTGTAGATATTACGTAGGTTAAAAAAAAAACAAACTATAAAAATTTTGTATTGGGTTTGCATGGCCAGAGTTTGATAGCAGGGGGCTACAGGGGTGGCTTCTGTGAGCAGCTGCCAGGAGCTTCCTCCGTGTCCAGCAGAGCCAATGCCAGACAGCTCCAGGATGGATGTGCTGGGCCAATCAGAAATGATGGCAACACCTATGGGATTACACAGTTGAGAAGGGAGAAGTTATTGCACAGTTGTAATTGCAGCCAGAGAAGAGCTGGGTGAGAACATGAGCGAGACAGCCCAGCAGACACCAAGGTCAGTGCAGGAGGGGCAGGAGGTGCTCCAGGCTCCAGAGCTGAGATTCCCCTGCAGCCCATGGTGCAGCCCATGGAGAACCACAGGGATGCAGAGATCCACCCACAGCCCCTGGAGGAGACCCACACTGGAGCAGGGGATGGCTGAGAGGAGGCTGTGACCCTGTGGGAGCCCCGTGCTGGAGCAGGGCCTGGAGGGGACCTGCAGAGCTGTGGAGAGAGGAGCCCAGGCTGGAGCAGGGACCTGCAGAGCTGTGGAGAGAGGAGCCCAGGCTGGAGCAGGGTCCTGGCAGGGACCTGTGAGCCCATGGGGGATCCAGGCTGGAGCAGTTCCTGAGGGATTGCACTCTGTGCAGGAGTGACTCTCACTGCAGCAGTGTGGGGAAGACTGATGCTTGTGGGATGGACTCAATTGGAGAAAGTCATTGAGAGCTATTTCCTGTAGAAGGAACTCCAAGCTGGAACAGGGAAAGGACTCCTCTCCCTGAGCAGCTGCAGAAAAATCCCGTGATGAACTGACCATAACCCCCATTCCCATCTCCCTGCACTGCTGGGAGAGGAGGCAGAGCTGGGAAGGAGTGGAGAGAAGGTGTTTTTAAGATCTTATTTTACTTCTCATTATCCTGCTCAGATTTTTTTAGTAAAAAATTCGATTAATGTTCCCAGTGCACGTCTGTTTTGCCTGTGAGTGATCTCTGTCCTGAAATCAACCCATGAAATCTTTGGTATATTTTTCTCTCTCCTTTTCAGCAGCAAAAGGGAGAATGGATTTGGTGGGTGCCTGGCATCCACCCAGGGTCAACCTACTATAAACAATAAGCTCTTTTTTGTTTTGGGTTATGCAAATGCACTTTGTGTTGCATTCATGGCTATAAGGAACATAAAGTTCCTTACATATATACCTACTTGTTAACATTTGTCTGCAATAATAAGAAAATAATCAGAACAGTTAGAACAAGGCATGGCTGTTGACTCACTAGCAAAAATAAAGACTATGATTGTATATGTAAATAGGTTGCAATGCAATAAAGGGGGGAAATTGTATCTCCACAAAAGAAACTATGAAAAAGAATATACACATATTTTATAGCTTTATTTATACATTCATTATATGGTAAATAAAACTCAAATTATCTCACTGTTCAATGTAAGAAAAATTGTTTTACATAGAAGTTTTATTTCAGTCTTTCTTGAATAGTGAACAGAAGTTCCCAAACTGAATTCTGGCCTTCAAAAAAGGGATAAAGAAGAGTCCTTGATATGTTTTGTAGGGTAAATGTGAAGCAGAAACTGAAATACATATTTTCAGTATATTCAGTATGTATTTGGGCTAACTCTGCAAAATAACTGCAGGTCTGCCAAAACACAAAAGAGAGAGAGAAGGTCAAGCTAAAATATCCTGGCAGGACCAATGGACATAAGCCTGTTTGGCATCATGTGTACTCACATCTCTGAGCTGGGGATGTGTGCTCAAGGACAGGATCTGTTTCTCTGCAAGAAACCCTGCGCACCGAACTTCTCCAGGAGCTCCACAAAGGGCTGGTAGTGGCAGCTTTCCCTGCTCCACCCAAGATTTCACAGCAGCTCAAAAATTGGCCACCCTGATGCTGCTGGAAGACCTCAGATTGCCTGCCCTCAGGGCTCCTCAGTGCTTGGAAAGTCTCTGAAATAGCTATTACAGAATATTATTTGGGCGTACATCTTCTCTGGATGCTCCTGTTTCAGAGTAGGAATGCTTTTTGGGTCTGACTCTAATCCTTATTCAGAGCTAATTCAGAAACTGGGTGGCTGCATAGAAAATAGGTACTAAAAAATTGTTCTGGAATAATAGTCACAGCTCTCATTTCTGCATCAGAGGGGAATGCCTCTTCCAGCACATTTTTGCATGGAGGTGAGCCCTGAGTGTTCCACCATCTGTATTCTTCCCAATCAGATAAAGATAAATCCATATGCCACAGTCATGAGAAATAAATGAAAACCCTTTGAAATTAAATGCTGCTTTAAACTGAAGTTATTTTGACAACAGATCAATCAAAGGTATCACGCTTTACTTATGGTGCCCGAAGAGTTGAATTCTGAGCTGTAGTTTCTGTTGCATCACTGAGTTACTCATTGTCTTAACTAAAGATGATTCATGGGCAATTAAAAAATGGCAAGGAAGAGAAATGCGACCCTGATGTGATCCAGCAGGTAGGTGTTGTCAGGTGGAGAAACTCAGGCAGCAAGTAGGTGTTGTCTCAAACCCAGTCTCAGCAGCAAGGCAGCATGGATGCAGCCAGTTTAAACCATACCAAACAGCTCTTGTCCCCTTGCTTGGGAACAATGCACCGAATTTCTGTAACAGTCTCCAGGCAGTGCAAAGCAGATGGAGTCAGCTCTGCACCCTTGTGCCTGAAGGACACTGCCCAGGAGGCCCTTTATAGCCTTTGTTTACCGTGTTGGCCTCATGCAGCTCCACAGTGAGATGCCAACTGGAACAGAAATGCTGCTGGACTGAAGGAGCTAAGCACTTTTTTGCTGTATATATTACAATAAGAACCATTATCACTTTAATACCTTTTCTAGTAACTAAACAGATTTAGATTAGATATTAGGAGAAATTTCTCCACTGAAAGGGTGGTCAAAGATTGGAACAGGCTTCCCAGGGAAGTAGTAGTCACCACCCCTGCAACAACTATAGGATGCCATGTTCAAAAAACATGTAGATGCAGGGTTCAGGGACATGTTTTTGTGGTGGGCTTGGCAGCGTAAGGTCAGTGGTTGGACTCAACGACCTTGGAGACCTTTCCCAACCTTAATCATTCTATGATTCCAGGTGTCAAAAAGCATGGAAGGAAAGGCATTGGTGCTGTGAACTTGGGCAGCTGCCCTTGCTCCACAGTCAGCAGTCTCATGAAGGGCGAGGTCAAGACCTGCGCTGAGGTGGTCTGAAGTGCTTTCTAGAAAAGACTTTCTCTCCACTGCCCTCACAGAGAGACACCACTGGCTCTCAAGCAGGTGCTCTTACAGCATGATGTTGGCAGCTCCATGAACACTTAGGTCTGTAGTAAAATGATAGAATAGAGGAACAATGGGAAGGCTGAGCTTTCTCTAAATCTGAGCTCAGGATGAAAAAGGCAAGATCTACACCTGTCAAAAGAGATGCCAGGCTGTTGGGACTCTCACAGTTACTGCTAGAAGGCCAACAACTAATAAATAACCACAAAGACAGTCTATTAATTTCTTTACTAGGGCTGGCCAAAAATAGGCCACTTCTATTTGTAGCAGAGAGAGAAATACTGGATGGTTACTGAGGAATAAATTGCTGTTATGAATTATAAGTTAATGGGCATTGAAAATGCTAAATTATAGATATTAAGTAATTATGCAAATTATATTCCTTCATCTAATCATTTATTTAGAGGAAGCACTTATATAGTATTTTCACAGAGTGACTGCAGTGGCAGAAAAAGTCCTATTGATGTATAACCTGAAAGATTAGAACTAAACAAACTTCTGTTATAAATGATATTGTCTTCTTTTCAGGAACATCAAAGCTTTTCATAATGTTTAACAATGTCTTAAGGTGGTCCTCAGAAATATAGGGAAAGCAATCTGTTGCACCAAACTTGTAAGGGAAGTATGATCCAGGGTTTTCCTCTTCTTAAGTTTCATGTACCAGTTTCACTGCAGATGGCAATTCCTGGCTTAACATGTTCCCATGCTCATCACCTAAGCCTAGGCTACCCAGTGCCTCCAGCCTGGCTGCCCTCCTCAATTATATCTGCATGACTGCTCATTGGACTACTTTGATACAGAAGATTTTCACTTTTTTTTTTTTTTTTAATTTTTAAGTAAGAGCTTTAAATAATGTTTTAAAAAATTTATTTCTTTTTTTTAATTACATGGTTGCCTTGGCAGGAGTACATGGTGGCAGGAGCAAGCAGCAGCAGTAGTAGAGCTGGGGGCAATGTCAGCCCCCAGGTGGGGCAGGGGATCTGTGCTCCCCACCCCAGAGACTCATCAAGCCTCCCCCTTAGCCTGTGAAGATGGCAGTTCTCCTCTTCACACACTGCTGAAGCTTTGTTTTGCAGGAGGTTGGGTGAAATCCAGCAAATACATCTTTGTTTTTCAATCTGGTCACATACAATTCTCTCTGGGTTTTATGGTTATGCTGGCTGCTCTCTCTTCAGACTAAATGAGCAAACAATTAAGTGTCCCACTGCTCAGCCAGACCTAAAGCAATGGTAGTGACTGCCAAGGACTAGACTGATTATAAATACTAACACTGGGAATTAATTAATTCAGGGTTTATATGTGTGTGCAACTTATAGAACAGGCATAATTTCATCAGAAAGCCATGCAGACAGAAAAAGTCATGTTTGTAAGTCAGAAAGATAACCAGAAAACCACTTTTTGGACAGAATGCTAGCTGAACGCCAGGGCTGAAATATGAAAAGGGAAATTGGCTCTGTATGATTTTCGGGCTTAGGAGAACATTATTTGCCAATAAACATAGTCCTATCCAAGAAATAGCTGACTGTCATCATTTTCTCCTATGGAGTAGGGTGCACACATCACTGGACACAAGGCAAATTCTTGTGATGAAAAGAATGAAAATATGAGATCTAATCGGATGCATTTGGGCCTCTACTTGGGTATTTCAAAGTTGCCCATTAATTTGAAATCAGAAATCTTTGTTATCCAAACTGTGAGTTCTGCTGAAACTGCCTGTAGCACTGCCAAAGCCTGGCAGTGGTGACACAGCCCTCAATGCAGCCCAGGCCAAGGCACAGACTTACTCATCCTGTGTCCAGCAGAAACTCAAACTCTTCTTTTGCTAGGAGATGCACTGTAAAGAATATGTGGCCACTATATGAGATTTTTAGATGTATTGCTGAAACCATAGTTCATACTAAAAATGAACTATAGTTCATACCTAAAGCTTTCATTAGAACCTGGAATGAGACAATTTGAAAATAGGATGATTTCACTGTCTTACCACATATCCTGCCAACATCTGTGAGGGGCTGGCCATGCACTAGCCATGTAAAAGTTAATGGGAATGGACATGTAGGTAACAGGACTTTACCAGCTGTAAGAGACAGGAGCACCCCTCAAAACCTGAAGAACAAGTGAAGAACGATCTGCCCAGATCCCATCTTGTCAGCAAAACGAATTATACCCAACTCTTCACGTTTTTGATCCATTTAAAATCTTAAATGTGGTAAATATACAGTAAATCACATAGCAATCCCTGGAAGAAGTTTTGGCATGCAGAGGCTTTTCTCTTTCATACTCCCAATCTAATTATTTTTCTTTCTAACTTTCCCCCCTTCTTTCTCCCCCTCCTTTTTTTCCCAATTCCTGTTCTATTTCCTCCCTAGAATTCTCATTCCTGTTTAAAACTTTCTGCTTCTTTGCACTTTTCCTTTCCACAAAGGGGAAAGAAATCATGTGGTCCCTCATTTTACTGCCCCTTTGTAGCAAAATCAGAAGGACAAAATACAGTAGAGAAGGGAGGAGAAGCACTTTTACATTTCTGCTAACTACTGCTGTTGCTGACATTTATATTTATGTGATTTACTCACATTCTAATTAATACAAGTAGTAAAGGGGAGAGCTCAGCGGTGAAGCTACAAAAGTTTACAAGTTGCTTTCACATGTTTATTGCTTTGCTAAACCCCAGATCCCTAACCAGCTTAACAGATTATTCCCTGCATTCATAATGCTCCACTGACAATGAAATGTAAACAATCTGCTGCAATGGGAGAGGTAAGATCTATAGAGAAGATCTCAGCGTTAACTTATGTCTCTATTCCTGGTGTCAGGGAAAAAAAAAGAGCAGTAATACAAGCCTCAAGTGAGTAGTTTTTCTGCAAGTGAAAACAATCTCACTGATCAAAAATGGTATGAGTATATATCCAAGGAACATGTTTTCCTACAGTTATTAATTGTTGTTTACAGTAGTCAGCAGTATCAACCACTCAAGTGAGTGGAAACGATTTCTCCAGAAAGAAAAAGAGAACGTGAAAAGTGAGTCACAAAAAAACCTGCCTCAAACCAAACTTTTTTTTGGAGGAAAAATAAATATAAAAATATTAATAAGTATAAAAATATATTAGCATAAGAAATAGGAGTCCAGAAGAGCCCTTTGTATGGCCCAGGAGCTTTTAGGGAGGTATTCATAAGGAAGAAGGAACTTCACTACATGACATTTCCTTTCTGTGAGTAGAAATGAGGATTCTTTTTCCTTTTACTCTAAGAAAGATGAGATTCAGAAAAGCTAGCTATTTTTGCAGCTTTTAATCTAAATTACTTTTTTCCACCCCTATGTGCTATTCATGACAAGCTCACAGTATTTTTGCGTCTCTCCATAACACACTGGATCTTCAGAGAGTGCAGAGCACCACAGGGAAGATGATCCAACTTTAACCTGGACAGTGTGCAGGTTAAAGGTAGATCTTACCTCAAATTATATCCTATACTGCTGTGAGTGGGCCCTACTATGAGCTGGTTTAGGGTGGTATTCACCCATAGAAACTTGATTTTCTAGCCTAGAGCTGACCTCTCTTCAGTCAGTATCTGTAGGAATCAAACCAAACCTGTCACATAGACTGCAGGGCTTCCAAGCAAATGAGCACATAGCAGTTGGCCAGGCTGCAGCTACATGTGCTCTGTTTCAATTAGACACACAGAGAACACACACATTTTGTCAGTTCCCTGCAATCATTATGCTTTTCTCTGCCCTTAGCACTTAATACCACAATCACAGATTTTTAAATAAGTAGGCACTCCTCAAAAACTTCCAGCTGTAAGAAAGGGGTCTCAGAAAGACAGCATCATCTATTCTGAGTTTTTGAGCCCTGAGCAACAGGTTTAATTTGTTACACATCACATTAGACTGCAAGGCAGTCCAGGTTGCTATAGGGAATTCTGCAACAAAAAGAATTGATATGTATTCAAATAAAAACATATTTAGTTCACTGTGCAGTCAAGGAAGGCAACGCCTGTTCATAGTCTCCTGATACTAGTTCTAAAAACCATCACTTTACAGACAGAAACATAGAGCTGTTTTCTCATTACCACCCGTCAACAGCAATGACAGCCTGACTGACAAACAATTTCAGTGTTCTCCTAAGCCCTCCATCCTCAAACCAATATTTCACAGGTTCAGCATATCTATTACAGTAGGAAATACCCAGTTTATTCAAGGGCATTTACAATGTTGACCATTTTGTTCAAAAAACAGTCCCAGCATGGGATGTTTTACAGCAGCTTTCTCATCTCGTGGGACCAGCAGCTGAAGCCTGTGGTTTTTCACTGACTTTTTTCCCCAAGGGCATGTGAGCAATCAGGGAGATGCAGCCCATGTGATCTCTGTAGCTCCTCAGAGGAGGTGACAGTGGTTAACACAGCTCTTCTAGGTGTCTAACCTAACCCATGATTAGATTAAATTCATCTAATGTGATTGGTAAGATTAGATAAGATTAGATCACTCCTGCACTCTCAAGGAACTGTGCTGCAGGAGGAGAGCCAGAGTCTTCATCTGGATCTGATGATCTTCCAGTAGACAGCACAGTGCTGGCTCAGGGAAGCACTTCTACAAGAATTTTACCCAAAAAGACATCTATTGCAAGGTGGGAATTGTGACTTAGTGCTCCAGCTGGAAGAGAATTTCAGCCTTGGCCACTCAGTGGAAGGTTACTAGTGCCAAATATCCTGTGTTATGTTCTGATCTTAGAATTTTCTTGGAGTGTATATAGGCCTATCGTTGAAGATATTTTCTGAAATTATCCTTCAGTGTGACATTTCTTTATGGACTACAACAACTAAATAGCAAAGGGCAGGCCAAACCACTGGGCCATATAGGAAGGCTTAAGCAGGAATTAATTTAGAGTACTATTTGGATCTAATCCCAAATGCAGGAGTTCAGGTATTTAATTGCAGTGCAGCTGTTCATGCCACTGTGCCAGAAGAAAAAGCATCAAGGAGGCTGGGAGAGCAAGGGCAGTATGGCCTCATGGGATACCACAAGGAAGAGAGGGGTGTATTTGGAAACCATTAATATAGTCCTGTAATCAGAAAAATAAGAATTTGTAATGACCACTCCTGTACTAAATCACTTTTTCCTTCTTCACTGCAAGTCAAGGAAAGGGACCCCTCATGCAGACAGTGTACATCCCTCCTCTTGTGTCTGCTTGCTGGAAACAAGGACAGCACTGAAGCAGCTCCCAGTTCACATCCAGCCAACAGCAAGGCTTGCCTGAACACTTCAGCTCAAGGCCAACACAACAGGATGCTTTAAGGCAGCAAGATACAAGTGCTTCTTTTCAGAAGAGACTGCTCCTGAGAGGTGCATTTCACCCACCATCCCCAGGGGAGCTAGTCCTGAATCACACCGATGTAGCTGAGCACATCAACACCTCAGGGACTGACAAGCTACTTCCATTCAACTGCTTAACAGAAATTGCCCAAATATACATCTCTAACCAGTGGGAAACACAGCCTAGCTCCTGGTGTGTTGCTGCTGTCTGCTGAGAGTTAGAAATATGAAATTCTAACATGGAGTAAAACTTTTAAGGTTATCTGTTCCTGGGCTGTAGCTAGCACATAATAAATTCAGAGGATATTGTGCCTACAGCTCCATAATCTTGAGAGCAGCATCAAGCTCAAAGGCCTGAGAAAACAATAGGAATAAACTATTCAGTAATTAATTTTAATTAGTATTCCAAGATGAGTGGACAAAGGAAATAAACAACTGGCAACCTTATTCTAAAGAATCAAGATAATTACATATGCATTTGTTTGTATTTGTTTAGAAGACCATTGCAGCTGTTAGGTTAGCATATTCTGCATGAACTCATTAATTTAAGAAAAGCCATACCTTGAAATAATTTTTTACCAGATAGATGCAGAAATTGATGATGGATCTAGACGGCTCTGTGATGCAACTCTTTTCCTGCTGAAAGCAGGAATAACAGACAAGACAGCAAAGGTGTCCAGCCTCCTTCCCTGCTGGGCTCTTCCTGAAAGTTTCTTTATTTCTTCCTCTTAAGTCTCACTCTAGTTCCTGTTTTGACTTCAGTTTCTCTAGGCTCTGTGTGCTAGTGTTTTTTCCTGTTTCCCTTTGGAAAGGAGCAGTTCACTGACTCCCCCCACAAGTGACAGTCCTATCTATGCCTTGGTGCTGTGGGCTCTCCCAAAGGCGCTCTCATTTCTGCTACATCAGCCCAACAAAATACTCTTGCTCTGTCTCACAACGACTGTAAGCACATCAGAGCTGCAGCTCTAGCACTTCTGGCGTGTTGGACAATTTCATGACGTTTTGAGGGGGTTAGTTTTCTGGTTTTTTTGGTAGTTCCAAATCTCTGTTACATGGCATCTCATTTGCATTTCTGGTGACTGTCTTAGCAAGAAACTAGGCTCACATTTTGAGGTTTTATCTATAGATATATAGATAAAACCCCAAATAATTATCTGTTCATATAGGGATGTGTGTGCATGTGTATACATTTTCCAGGAGCTGTATGTCAGAGCTGTTGTTGATGTCCTGAGGTCCTGGATAAGTAGCACATGCAGAGGAGCCAGGAAGGGAATCCATAAACTCTTAGCCTTGGAGCACTTGAGCTCACTGTCATTTAACCTTTCTGACTCAGCTCAGTGGCTCCATCCTCAGAGTGCCCTGAGGAAGGATGTGTTATTTGTGAAGTCCTGACTAAAATTAAGCTGCAAGTTGCCATCAGTTCTTCAGCTGCACTTTACAGAATTGCTGTCAGGTGAAGAAGAGGCTCTGTAAGGGGAAGCAACCACACTATAAGAAGCTCTATAAGCTCTGTAATTGTGTGTTACATTTATGAGATATACAGAAGTGCTGCAAGGTGAACCAACTAGTGAGGAAGTTGCACTTGAATGGATTTTGTTTTCATGTTGGTCAGAAGTAAAAAATACTGACTGGTTTTATGACGGTAAGTTGAGCCAACTGCATTGCTGGGGTTTTTTTTGTAGTAGATAAAAAGTGTCCAAAATCAAAAGTTAACCTGAGGTGAACAATATGAAACATAGTGAGTGTCCCTTGTCAAGGACTATTTCCAACATCTTAAACATAGGTGAGCCAGATTCCTCCAACATGATGATGGGCACTTGAAGACCGTGACATTGAAGTAGAACACTTTGGCAAAATCTGTTGCAAATCGTTGAAAAAGTATGTTTCATGTTTCTTCTGTGGTTTTTTTTTTGGATGTTGTTGTTTTTATTTTTTGGTTTTTTGCCTTTTTTTTTTTTTTACACAATAATACATAAAAATAAGAAAGCGAGGTTTTTTTTGCCTCCAAAATGTAGCCCAGGCTGCCTGTGGCTCTGGCTGGCGCAGAGCAAGGCCAGGGCTGTGCGGCGGGGCCTGTCCCCGGAGCCAGGAGCTGCGGGCGGGCCGTGCCTGCGGGGCCTGGCTCTCACCTGGGCCGGCGGGGATCAGGGCAGGGCTCGGGGATCACAGCGGGTACAAAGGCCGGCGGGAGGAGAGCTCCCTGCAGGAGGCAGCGAGGCGGCAGCGCTCCCGGCCGGCCGGACGGGCAGGGGCGACAGCCCGTCCGCGTCCTCTTGGCCTCCACAGGCCGCGGGCCGGGCCCCACGCGCTCGGCCCGGCCGTGAGGCGCCGGCTCGCTTCCCGCCTGCCTTCCACGGGCACTGGGGTGCTGCAGGGCGGCCACGGGCGGGCCACGAAGGACACGCAGTTGCTGCTCCTGCCCCGGCGGGATGTGCGAGCACACGGGGCCGGGACCTGCCCCGCGTCCGCCTCCGGCCAGCCCGGCCTGCGGGACACGCGGGGCCTACGCCTCAGCGGGAGCGCATCATTATACACAGACATATAACATAATAACAACAGTCAACGCGGTCAGATAATTCCGTATAGAGTCTATATAATTCTGTATGATTTATTAATCGTGTAAATACATTGATAATAAAAACCACAAAATCATATCTGATAAACACACAGACACATTTTCTGTATTAATTATATGATTCGTAAATATATGTATATATTTTATCATCTAACGAATATATGTAACAACAGCTACACAATGAAATATGAATATATAAAGGTATAGTATATACTGTACAGTATGCAATGCAAATTTGTATAACGTAAGTATATAGTATTTCATATAATATGAATGTAATATAATGGACATTGCCATTTTATATTACTATATTTTATACTTATACATTTTATATAACATGCATGTAATATACAGTATATGCATTCTACGCACATAATACAATATTTGTATTGTTAGACATAATGTTGTATGTATACATAAACTCCTCAGCTGAAATACGTGAGTGGATCTGTCAGGTTTGGTTTGTGCCTTTGCAGTGCCAGGCAGTGTCGTTACTGTCTGGAAAGACTGCAGTGACTGTAGGAGGACACACAAGGAGAGCAGAGGTGCCCTAATGTGCCCTTGTATAAAACTTTAAAAAGAGAATTAACACTGTGGTGTCCAGCTCTTATATTTCTTCATTTTAACACTGGTTTTCCATAGATTGCATTTTCAACCTAAATATATAGGTGGCAATGACAGCGTTATGTAGCAGCTCCTTTAATGTTACCTCACTGCTGCAGGACATCCCTGACTGACATATTTGTCCAGATGTTTATTATTTTCTTTTTATGAATTGTGTTTAATCCCTAGGAAATAATTAAGACAAAAATGAAATCTTGAGTAAAGGTTTTCTGAATATGGCTCCTTCCCTGAGAGTGCTGGTAGGAGACTTCCCAGAGAGTGGTGAGATTTACGTCCTGGGATAAAGAGATGCACATTATCTTCAGAACTGAGAGGCTGCCTTGACACAAACATCTGAAAAGCTGGTTATCTGAAGTGTTCAGAAAGTATTTCTTGCACAAATGTGCTTTTTCAGACTTTCAAGATACCACTGCAGTTGCCTCTTACAGGAAGAAATTATTGAGAATTCTCTAGAAAAAAGACAGTGGTAGTTATTATGCAAAGGATGTTGTAGGGGTGGCAGAGACTTCAGATGGGAATTTGAGAAATAGCTTTGGTTAACTGGGCATGGGAAGAAATGTGTAGAGACAGCCAAGAGCAATGATTGATTTCCCAGTCTCCGACCGCACCAACATTCATCTAATCACACTGGTCTTTTCTTATTATGATATATTTATTTTGGTTATGTATTTTTGCCTGTGCTGCTCCACAGAACTGCTTTGAATTTATGACAAAACTTTCAGTTTCTTAATTTAAATTGGCAGGAGTCTTTCCTTTTTTTTTTTTTTCTTTTTTTTTTATTTATTTCTAAAGATTGTACTTTGTAAAGTACAATTTGTAAAAATTAGAAGGGTCAGGAAATAATGGCACATAAAGTGTGGACTGCTAAATAAGTTGTCCAATTTTTCATTACTGATATTCAGAAAAAATTCTACAACATAAGAAGAAATTCATCTAGAGGATACAAGAGTTAAACACAAAATTATGGCGTTTGTAATGTTGATTTGATGGCATATTTGCTTGAATTTAGACCCTAATCCAAACGGAGTAAGGTTAACACCAGGGCAGTCATGGTCCACAGACCTTGTCTGCTGCCTTTGGAGTGCTGAGGTGCAAGTGAGGAAAAGTTTTGTATCAGTTTTGATGCTGCAGGACTGCCTTGTCTAATCATTCCCTCTCTTACCTCTGCAGGATGCTGCCAAATTCATTGGGTTGAATCAGTGTGAGTAACATTTGAATATTTCAAAACTGATAGAGCAATGCTGGAGCTATTTAGGTTTGGGATATTTTGAGATGCCTTGTAGTGTTCATCCCACAAACTGAACTGCCTCCTGCTTTGTATTCTGTGATGTCAGTCAGCTATTCCTTTGAAGGGATCTTATTAACAGACTCCCAACCCCCAAATTGTGATGTCTCATAGAGTCACACTTCATTTTACTGTTTCTCTCTGACAATCTGCCACTAAAGAGAGTTATCATCTGCTTATAGATTAATTACAGTGTATTTCCATACATTCCCCTGCCCTACCCCAAAGGGTATATTACCAAGTGTAGAAAAGGCTCTTTTTAATGGGTCATATATGGAGTTATATATTACTATAGCACTAAATATATAGAAAAACTTGCTGATGGGTGTGTGTTACCTTGAATCCTTCCTATAATAACCTCCCATGTGTATGTTTCCAATAGTGTGAGGATATGTTTATGGTATGGGAGTGGATCTTGGCTCACAGTGCTGCTCTGGGATCACCTCAGAGGGTCATTGTTACAGCTGTGGGGTGGTGGGGGATGCCATGCTGGCTCTTCTCCCTGAGCACACCCCAAACCTCCCAGTGATTTTGTGGGCTGTCTATGAAATGAGGACTTCTCTGGCAGCAGGACTGGCCCAGGTGAGCATGTGGGCAACCCCGTGGTGGGGCTGCAGCACCCAGGACACACAGGGAGGGTATGTGGGCATTTGCAGGCAGTCCCAGCCATAATAGAGCAGGAAACATCTCTCACCTGGTGTTTAACAACATGAGTTTGGCACACATTGGTGCCACTGGGTCTTACTGGGGGCCGTCATTATTATGGATGGTGCACAGTGCAGTTCTGACAAAAGAAGACTCCTTGTAGAGAAAACTTTATTGGATATGTGGTGTCTCACTGCAGAACCTGAGACCTTTTGTGTTATCCCAGTTAATCTCTTTTTAGTTCATGGGTTGTTGCAACACAGAGGAATTTCTTAAGACTTGTGCTTCAATGAGGGATGTTACAGAGGAAGATACCTGAACTGTTAGAAATATTAAAGCAGTTAAAGGAACATACTGGTGACATAAGGATATGCACTTAAATCAGAACTTAGCTAGATATACTAAATCCAAATGTCTAAAATTGGAATGAAGGGCAAGAGTGAAGCAATAAAGCAACACATACCTTCTTTTGTACTCAGAAGTACTTTGAGTGCAAATCCACCACAGAAATCCCCTATCCTACCTACTGTATGGAGCAGGCTTTGGTCTATGGCACTTGTGTGTGAATGGGATTTGCAAAGCTGCTCCCCACACCTCTAGCCTTGGTGCAATTTCTGGTTCTGAATATTGTAAAGGAGCAAACTGGGGCACCACGGAAAACCTGGCCCTCGCATTTGTCCCCCAGCATTTCCCAGGGCTGCAGAGCTCCACATATTCCTCCACCTGCTCTCCACAGGCATGTTAGCCAGCAGGATGTGTTACGTGCAGAATTGGAGTGGGAGACCACAGCACACCAGAAGGAGCCTCACCCAGGAGCTTCTGCATCAATTTGATAGCCTCTGCCTTCTTTCAAGATATTTAAAGTTGTTTCAAGGTGACAAATTTTACCTTATTCTCCATAAGGTGTTCCACAGATGAGGCAGATTTTTGGCATTTATAGAAAGATGATTCAATTGTCTAAACCACTCAGCCTTGTTGTGTGCTCAGCTGGTAAATGGCAGTCATACCAGGCAGGCTCCCAAAGAAGAATATACCTCATCCCTTGCCTAAAGGAGGAAAAGTTAAAATTGCTAACACTACAATTTTCATTGGACTTAAAAGGATAAGCAGCTGGGGCTAAGAGGTGATTTATTTGCATTTGCAGGACTCTGCTCTCTTCCACTTATTCTTTTATCTTATGAGCACAGATGCAAGGGGTTGACCAAATCCTCACTCATTCTTGTCTTGGGAAAGTTTCCTGATTTGGCAAAAATAATCATGTATTAAAAATAAAATAAGCTTTTTTAAATGCAGGAATTTGGACAGGTGGATTTGTGAACGCATGCATGTTTCAGGGATGGTTTAGGACCTCGTCTGGAAATCTGCCCTCAAATACCTTTCAGTGACAGATATTCAGATTGAGTTGTTTCGAAGAACAAGTTTATGAGGCACCAGAGATTACTTAAAATGAACCACGAACATCATTTTTCAAAAGCGCCTTGCTGGAGCAACATGGAAAAATGATGTACAGGGAATCAAAATAGATCCTAAGGACATGCTGAGCTCCAGACCTGTTTTTTTTTCCTAGCATGCTGCTGGCTGCAGAACGGCTGTGCTCGCTCAGAGAGCTCATTTATCCTGACTTTATGTTTTGGTGAGGGCTTGCACAGAGGAAATTACATTCACCAGGGCAAGGGCATTGACTGGATTTTGCAGATAGGATAGAATTATGCCAATTCTGACAAAAACTGCATAAACCCCTCAGCATGTCCATCTGCAAAAGCTGGGCAATATTTTCAGAACACTGTTAGAAATAGTTTGCCCAATCCATTGAGTTCTTTTGGAGCTGGTCAAAAGAAGAGCTATATTTCAACAGGAGATAAACAGAAAAAAATGAACTTTTCACTAAGTCTTCTTATCCTTTTTTTACTTGCATGTAAATTTGTGAAAGAAATATAATTTCTCTTCTATATTCATCTTTATGCTTCCCCCACACTGGTGCTATAGGAACAGTTCAGAGGAAGCCTGCATTAACATTTTGTCTCTTGATGATCAATAGGATATGAAATAAAAGCTCCACTCCTAAAAAGAAATCTGGAATTTATGCTATTGAATTAACTTTACCTTAGGCATATAAATTATTATTTGGCTTGCATGATATTGAATAGTTGATACGGTAAAATAAATCAGGCTACTGAATTGGACCATGTTCAACAATAAGAACAACAAAAGAAGTCACATTTCTAATCAAACACCATAACTGGGCACAAAATGGACAAAGTGAAAATTCCATAATGGGAAGAAAAATGGTGCTGAAAAGAACAGATATTTACATAAAATTTTTATGCTTTTACCTAAAAAATATCATCTGAATGCACAGTTTATGAAGTTTCAGGGCACAGTGGTTATGCTACGAATCAGAGACAGCTTTCCTGCTCCCACTTGGTGTGTTAAATGTCAGAAGCAGGAATATCCTCGGTACCCGAAGCTGGGCTCCTGCACCAAAACTGGGCCACCTTCACCTTCTGGTCAGCAGGCAAAGCAGCTCATGCCCTGGAGATCTACCTGAAGTGCCTCAGGGGAGGGTTTGCTGCGTGAATGTGCAGCTGTGACCTGTGACACCAGACGTCCAACGCTAAAGACTTGTGCTGGGTCCAGCAACCCACGTGTTTGGGGCAGGGGACTCACGAGACCTCTGCCTCCAGGCACGTGTGTGTGATGGCAGCCTTGCCAAGCTGAGCAATCCTGCTGTGGGAGACTTGCTTGGGTATGGGACAGGCACTGGACATAATGGAGGCTGTTTACCACTTGCAAACAATTTTCTACAGAGCACAGACAAGATCACGTCTCTGTCTCAGAAATTATAATGGAAGGAAAATTGATGACATTTGATACAATATTTATGCTGAAGTTCAGTCAGCCTGTTCTCAGTGGTTAATTACATTTGGTTGGGAAGCCATGGGAAGAGCAGGGCAGACGCTAGGAGGTCTGTGGTTTGAAGTTTTTGTCCTCCTTTCCCATGCTAGCTGTTCACCTACAGCCATGCTCCTGCTCCTGCTCCTGCTCCTGC
The DNA here is from genome assembly GCA_013397245.1 of Thryothorus ludovicianus. NCBI lineage: Eukaryota > Metazoa > Chordata > Aves > Passeriformes > Certhiidae > Thryothorus > Thryothorus ludovicianus. Next base: position 566,481 of record VZTB01018368.1, read on the forward strand.
TCCTGCTCCTGCTCCTGCTCCTGCTCCTGCTCCTGCTCCTGCTCCTGCTCCTGCTCCCTCAGTGTCCAAAAGCAGGGACCTTCCTCATCCCCAGGCCTGCTTCTGGGGACACCTCTTGGGCTGGGAGGTATCCAGGGCTGGGGATACAGCACTGCTGGTGATGAGTTTGGTGCCACATCCAAGAGACACAGCTGAGACAGGTGCTCTGACTACTGGACTCTTGGGGATGGACAAATGGCATCATGTGCTCCCCTCCAGCTCTGCATGCAGAGGCACCAGCGGTTGAAGGATGCTTGTGTTGGGAAGAGGTTCCACTGCTGGTGGATCCTGAGTGATCAGCACTGTCCAGGTGCTGATGGAAACTCAGATATTTTGGAGTAGCTGCCTCAGCTGGAGGTAGTATCCTGCAGGCCCAGTGGGCTGCTCTGCAATCTCTTTTCTTCCCCCTGGTGCTGTGAGGAGCAGAGGTTACTGTCCTGGCAGGGTATAGCTCATTTCCAGGAGGTCAGGCTTTGTGGTACCTAAAGAAAGGCACCTCAATTAGTATGTCATGACTTTTTCCTTAATGCCTTTACAAATATAAGCCAAGCTTTTTTTTCCACACACATCCCCCCCTTATATTATGGTTCATCTTCCACTCAGAGAGGGCAGAAAAGCGAGAAATCAACTTTGCTGGAACATCTTTTACTAAATAAAACTGAAAACAAAATACCCATTTCCAGACAACCGTTGAAAGCACTTGGCAGTGCAGCCAAGCACGTCTATGTTCCTGGATGCCAACCTGTGGGGCAGACAACTTCTGGGGTAGCTCATCCCCACTTGCATGGTTGGTGTCATGCTCCCTCTGGTGATCCTGCAGTATCAAGTGCTGGTTGCTGCGTTGGCAGGTTCCAGGATAACAAAGCGTCCCTGGGCTTCCTGTCTAAAACAGCTGTCTCCAGCATAATTTTATGGCACAGAGTGTGTCTTACATCCACAAAGGCATTGCCAAGCAGGGTGGCCTTGGCTTTGCAAAGTGCTGTGACACAGAGCGTTACAAGGTCAGCAAGAAAGAACACCTGCTTTTTATGGGTCAGCAGAGGTGCCTTCTACAGGCACAGTGTCCACTCTCAGGGCTGCTGGGGAGATGGTCAGGTCTGTGGCATTTCTCAGTCTTCCCCTTTCCAAGCAGTTTGTTCGCTCTCACATTTTCTGTGCTTCTTACTTTTGTAACTTTCTTCTGAGCTCTCTTTGCTTGGTGCACATGCTCCTGGAAGGGTGGTCCAGAATGAGAAACAGCAGTTTTTCTGGGCCTTCACCAGTGCTGGACAAAGCAAGAAGACTCCTTCACATACCTTCCAGCCTGTACCCCCTCTCTTGACATCCCCACGGGGTCGCTTCCCACCCCTGCAAGCGTTTGACACTGCTGCCTACTGCTGTGGTTTGCTCCATCATTCTTGCCTTGCACCTCATCCTGTGTTCACACAGCTGATGCTTCCAAAGCATCAAGTTTTTGTGCTTGGCCCTCCTGAGTCCCACTGCTGATCTTAGAGCACTTGGCAGATTTTAGATCATTCTGAATTCTGCTCCTGTCTTTCGGCATCCAGAGGCCTTCCAAGGTTGATGTTTTATGCATTCCCACTCACATACCATGAGTCATTAGTAAAAAATATCAGGCAGCCCCCGTTCACAGCAGTGTGCAGCAGCCCATTCTAACTTTTTTCCCAGACACTCAAAGAATGCTCTTCATTCTTTGTAGGTTTTTGAACAAGGCCTGTAGTCTCATTAGTGAGATTCATTTAAGAGTGTTTTCCCCCAGCTAGGATGTGGGAATGACATTTGCCACCTACATTATGATGCTTGCTCACCTTGCAGTGTTGTCTGAGAAGGAAACTGGGTTGGTTGCACGCAATTTATTCCTGATAAATATGTTTGCTGCTTTTTATCCTCTTATTTTCTTGTGGGTTTGCAGATAGCTCTGATTATTTTTTGAGTACTGTTGAGTGAGCACTACTGAGTGGTGATCCTAGGCTATGCTATCTGAAATATTTTTGCCCTATTTTTAGTCTTCTGGGACCTCCCCCATTCTTCAATAACTTCAGCTATAACCACTAATGACTCTGAGACTCCTTCAGGCAGATCCTAAAGTACTCCTAAGGCAATTTCCTCAGGACCTCAGAGGGCTGTGGTCCATCAGAGTCCATCACCCAGAGAACACATTGCCTGCATGGGAAGGGCAGCCACCAGCCCCTCTCCTGCTGCCATGGGCAGAGCAGAAAAGTGAGAAAAAGGAAATATTCTTACCTGCCTGTTGCAGGTGAGGAACTGAAACAACTGCTGGAGTCCCTAATTGGACTCTAATGTAAAACTTGAGCCCTATTATTCACATACCTTCTCCTTTTCTCATCCTCTCTCAGTAAAGTGGATGATTTCAAGTCCCTGGCACCAGTTCAGATCCAGGAGTGCAAGCACACACAGTACTTTATTTACAGTACAACAGAGATCTGCAGATAATTCAGCCTCAGTGATATTACACAATTACTTATAGATGCCTGTGTTGAAAAGAAATGAAAATTATTATTTATTGAGAACTTCTCAGCAGTCCCTGGGATTAAAGAATGTAATAACATTCTATGTTAAACATTGTGTTAGGGCAAATAATACTTTAGTGCAGGTATTGGCAAAAGAATGTTTCATTTAAAGGGCTGATAGACTACAATGAGTACAGGAAGTCCAGCTTTAAAAGAACCATGCCAAGTGAGGCACAGCACAACTCAGTCTTTAATCAGATCTCAGGGATGACAGTGAAGCTCTAACTCTGAAGGTCTCTTCCCACCCAAACCATTCTGTGGCTCTGTGACGCTGTTCATGACTGACTGTGGCTTTGTTGCTTGGGAAAAGCAAGAGTTAAGAGCCATGGATTTCATTTGCTATAAGAGCAAGTTGTTTGACCTTTGGCAGGGGGAGATTTGACACTTAAGTGGATTGATTTTGGCTTGGATTCATCCTAGCTAGCTATGGAAACATAAATGAGGTACCTGAATTAGGAGCACTGACACAGTAGGCTCCCTCTGTAATCAGTGGAAAGAAATGTGTGCCTCTGGAGAGTGGACTGTCTCACCCAAGAACTGAGTAGCATTTATTTCTCTCCAGTGTCAATGGGAAGAACCCAGGGTAATTGCAATCCTAGTTTAAATACCTCAGATATTTATGTCAGTTCATATACAAGTTGCTCATGTAGCAAAATAATGATGAACTAAGTAAGACTCAGGGCAGTATTTGAAGTATATTTTACATAGAGCTGCACAGTTTTGAGCTGCACTTTCATTTTTGTTTGTTTGTTTGAGATTTGTTGGGTTGTTTTTTTTTGTTTGCAAATTACAGTTCTCGCCCAGAAATGATTAATTTTCTGCTGTTCCCTCCTAGCTTACATAAGAGACTGGGAAACTTGTTAAATTGCCTTTGTATGCCAGTTGAAATTAATCCATTAAATGACCTACAGAGGACTGCTGCAGTGCATGGGCACCTCCTATTTTGGCCACAACTCATGTCCCAGGGCAGATGGCTCTGGTGGCCACCAGGCTTCACCCTGGCCCTCAATCCACCTCCAGCCTGCAGCCTGCAGGCAGTGGCCATCCCTTTGTTTCAGGGGGGCAAAAACAGAGCCACCTCTCATGAACTCATTGCAGATGAGGGTCATTTCCCTGAAAGGCTCACCAAGACAGGTGGTTGTGGAAGGGACAAGAGTGACCAGACTGGAGATCGTGCTCCTGGGGAGATGGAGAGCAGGAGCTAGTGAGGTTGTGAATGGGCCTCATGCTGGATCCTTCAGTGCTCTTGCAGTTTTCTGAGTGCCTGGAAGCTGTTCTCTCTGCAGAAGGCATCCTGCCATTTTCAGGGAGGGTGGTCAGTAGATATGTGCCAAACTCCCATCTTGCAGCAGCTGCTGTTGCTCAATGACAGTGCACACTTTGTGCCAAGGGCTTCATCTCCAAAGGAAATATGAAATGCCCTTTGTGACCTTTTACTTCCCATGAGGATGCTCAGACGTGGCATCTTCACTGCCCCTTTCATAACTGCTAGCCAGCCCTGACACCTGGCAGGCTCCAGTACCTCCTCCACCTCTCCAGTGCAAGCTTGCACTCAGTGCTGCTTCGGCTCTCTGAGGCCTCCAGGTGCCTCCATATGAGAGGTGAGGCACAGTGGGGCTGGTCAGTTCCCAGGCTCTGCTTTCCTAGTCCCAGAAACAGCATCCTGCAGCTCAGTGGCTCCCTCTGAAAGCTGGAGCCTGGAAATTGTGCCTATAAATTCACTGTCTCAGTTTCTGTCTTCAGTGGGAAACTGCCATCATTGGAACAGAATGTTTTGTGGAGATAGAGATGATTTGTCTCTGCTGCCTTGAGCTTTCTGACACTGAGATGTCCAGTCCCTTGTCAGTACAGAGGGAGGCACTCATTAGATGTGAAGTTGGCCCACCTCTTCTACACGCCTCTTGAAGAGGATGAATTTTTTCTGGAAGTGTTAACTTTTTTCACTCACTGTGGACAGAACAGTTATGGAAATAACTCAAGCTGAATATTTAATATATAGTGACTGAAGTTTAGTGAAATAAAGGTGCAGAATCTTACTCCAGTGTTGATATCTGACAACAAACTCTGGGCTTTTTAGTTTCTTGAACTGCTCAGCAAGGAACTAATTCATGTGGGAGAGCAAGTAGAAAGTAGAATTCAGACTGTATGATTTAAAAAGTAACAGCCAAAATATTGCTGGTGACCCACTGAAAATGGGTTTCTTTACATTCATCCTCCTGTGACTTTGACACAAACCTGAACGGAGACAGTTGCACAGCTAAGCCACAGCAACCCAGAGCCTGAGTTTCCAGGTTTGCTCAGCTGTGGGAGCATTGGCTCATTCAAGCCACCCTGGGCTCAGTGTGGTCACTGCATGGCCCCTGGCTGAGATTTACAGCCCCTCTCACCTGGTGGGAGGGATGCTGCTTCTGCTTCTCTTGTTCTTTGCTGAGTGATGCCTCTCATCCCATCCCTTGCTGTTCTGCAAGACAGGGTCAGCTGAGGCCTTGGGGCCTTTTTGCTTGGCAAGCTGGAAGATGCAGGGACACAAATGCAACAACAGAATTGTTATGGGAAAACTGAAAATAAGATGGAAAGTGGCAAAAAATATTGCAGACACCTTCTCAGGGCAAACACTCAGTGTTTATTTAGTTTCTCCTCTTGATTCTGAGCTATCAAATTAACAGCTGAATTCAGCTGGGGATGAAGCATGACAAATAATCCCTCAGGTGAGCTCTGGGGCTAATGAACAGGAGGTAACTGGCAAGTGACAGAAAAGGAGACTCTGAGTTACCTGATGAAAGAGCTTCTCACCAGTGCTGTGCTGCAGATGAAAGCTGAGGCCCAGTGGGAGGTTGCAGGTTACTCAGGACAGAGCCAGGGATTTGCAGAAAACACTGATGCTGGGAGGCATCACTCCTCACACCACCTGCATGTGAGCACAAGAGCCTGCTCCTGCCCTCCCTCCCCTGTGTGCACAGACAGACAGACAGACAGACAGACAGACAGACAGACAGACAGACAGACAGACACACTGAGTCAATCACAGCTCCACAAGCTGCAGTGGGGCCACAAGGCAGCTCTGGGAGCAGGAGACAGCAGTTGGGGCAGAGATGTGGACCCTCAGTGAAGGCTCAGCCATACTCTGTTTGTCTTGGCCCAAAGCAGCAGCCAAGGGGCTCTTCTGCCATTGGAGGGTCAGAGGGAAGCAAAGTTTTGGGTTCCATTCCTCTGCCCTTCCTCGGGAATCTATCACAGTGCAGCTGAATAACACCTGGTGGAGCAGAGTACAGCCTCATGTGCTTCATTTTCCCCTGGGGCAGAGCTCACTTTTTAAAAGGAAGTGTGGCTCAGCTATGACAGGGATGGCACACGGGGTTTGAGCTATTCCTAGCCAGTGATGATTCTGTTCAAGCTTTCAGCAATTCTGGATTTATGTGCCCCCATTCCTTTTGGGCAAAGAGTTCCAAGTTCCTGTAATCCATTACTGAAGAACAGAGAGTAAAGGACAAACCAATTTGTCATTTGCTTTTTTAGAAAAGATTAAAAATCTTTCTCAGCAGCAGGGTAACTCTGCCTTGGCATTTCTTCCTTACACTGGTTTAAATAACAGCAAAGAGATACAGCCCCTTCCTCTAGTCAGGATAATTACAGAAAAATTAGAGAACCCTCAAACACTAAGTACTTTGACATGTAAGAAAACCATCCCCATTCCTTCAGTTTATCACAAAACACCTTCAGGCTGCTGCCAGGTGCCGAGGTGGCAGTGGCCTCCCTGGGACTGCACTCTGTACTGAGAGCTAAGGGTGTGGGCAGATTTGGCCAAACTTTCCATTGCTCATGTCAGCTGAGCTGGATCTCACCTGTTGTTTCTTAATGGAAACACATGGAAGCAGCCACTAAGAGCTAATTCCAGCCCTCGCCCTGCTTGGCATCAGACACCTCCTTTGACTACTCTGACTCCAGTGCCCCCCATGTAGGATGGACCTCATCAGTGGCGTGCTGTGGATTACATGAAGTTCTTAAAACCTTTTTAAAAGGTGTGGATTAATGGTTTTTATGCTCTTAGAAAGGTCACTTGCAAGAATGATGCTAAGGAGGGGAAGAAATAGCTCTTTCAGGCCCTTTGGGATTGTTTTTTATGCTTATAAACACACCCACTGCAGAGACAGGGGCACTGATTAAAAGTCAGTGACACTCCATAGCCCATGATTGCACACGAAGTTGAAAGCTGAAGTGAATGTAGCCTTAGGAACCTTATTAATCTACTGTTTGATTAAACTACCTTTCAGCCTCCTTATTAAACTGTGATACTTCTAGAAGAATAACAACAAAGTCATATGAAAGGCAAGACTGCTTGAGGGTGTTGTGTTGTCATTGACTACTCATAAGTAAGAGGGGAAAAGCACTTTATACAAGGTAAGAAATGATGTGACAAGAATTAATACCTCCTTTTGTTTGTCTTATCACTAATACATCCATAGGGAAGCACCACTGCACTGCACAGGTTAAACCATTTCTCAGTTGTCAGTGGCCACGTTCGAATGAAGCCAGGGAAGGGAATGAACACTGACACACAGCTTTTCCACTGACAAACCCACTGCACAACTTGCCATTGGAAAGGTAATGCAGACACAGAACATTTTGGGAAGGAAGCTCCCACACAGTGTCAATGTCCCAGTTTTATTTAATAATTTATTAATTTGTCAATTACCACTACAGCGTCTGAAACCTCAGCTGAGGCAAGACTTCCATGAATCTGGCACTAACAAAAATAAATGCATGGTTTAAAATTAAGGGTTTCTCAGCTTGTTTGCATTCTGTTCTCAGTCAGTTGCATGAATTAGGGGCTCAGCCCCATGATGACATTACCCCTGTGTCCTGGTTTAGGGCAAATTTGGGAGAGAAAAAAAATCAAACAAACCTCTGGATGGAGTCCCTCTAGAAAAACTAATCTGAACCACCCCTCCCCTTAGCTGAATCGGGACACCCTGCCTCGTAAGAAATGGAGAACCCACTGGTGAGGAAGGCAAACTCAACTTCATCTTCTGGGTCTGTGGTATATTGGGAGATACACAATCTGCAACTCCAACTTTACAGGTAAATAATGGTCTAAAGCAGCAATTTTGATGCAGAAGCAGAATTTCTAGAAGGCATGAAAATATGTCAAACACTCCCTTTATTTTTATTTTTCTTCTCTTACTAGCAGATGAGTGCTACCTTGAGTGACTGTCCCGATAGGAGACAGAAATCCTGCTTTAGATAACTCAGTACATGTGTGTGAAAGGGCTTGAATGCTCTGTGATATTCACTAGCAATGCCACTTATCACAAACAAATCTCCAGTCTATGCTACATCTATTTGAAGAGAGTAACAACCATGTTTGAGTTTCTGATTATTTAATACTTTCATTTCTCTTGCCTTTAGGAGGTGGACTCAGGCATACAAATCAAACAGCTACAAAATCTCCTGTGATTCCTCCTCAAAGAATAAAATAATTAAGTTGATTTATCAAGACATAATTCAGACTAGAAAAGTTACTGCTCTTCAAAGTGGATTAGTTGACTTACAATTGTTCAGGATCAGGAGATATTAACCTATATTTGCCTGATATTAGAAGTAAAACCAATCCAATAAATTTTATGAAATGGTTTTTAAAGTGTATTTGTAAAGAAGGTCTAATATTTACTAGCTTAAATAGTATTTCCATTTAAATATTTTTAGAAGCTAGGGAAGGTACAAAGTAATTCCTGGAGGGTAAGTCTTCAAACATAACAATTTATATGCCAAACGAAATCCATTGCTGATGTTTCTTAAAACTAGGTAATGCAGCATTAACCTCCCCAAGCTCACCAGGCTCCCGACTTTCATCAGCATTCAATTGTTGATGAATTGCCAACATTTTTGAAGTAAAACCATATAAACAAAAGTACAAATATATTCAAAATATAAATGTTTCTTTGGTGGAGATCAAGGGAAAGATTAAATACCTCAGTCTGGCAAAGGATGTAAGGATATTCCTTAAACCCCCTTTGACTTCAATAGGATATAAACATATGCTTGAAGTTTGGCATGCTCAGAGCTTTGAAGAGAGAATTCACAGGCAGGTTTGGGAATTGCTGCATGGACCAGTATCCTACTCAGGTTTTGGGAGCCCAGGCACATACTGAGCCTGCAGGCTTCAGTTAGATGTCTCTAACCAAGGCAGACATAAGTAAGGTCCAAATCCATGGCACACTGTGTGCAGGGAGTGGGCAGACTTAGCTAATGGGCACTTAGGAGGAAAAGGTTTTAGCCTGTCCTAAGTGCCTGTGGTGGGTGTAGAGCAGGGACACACAGCCAGCCTCCTTTGGGAGTCAGGATCTTCTGGGACCCTGCCAGGCCCTCAGGAGAACAGGAGGAGGGAAGGCACAGTGCCACAGGCTCCTCCATGGCAGCACCTATGCAGGGGCCTTTCCTTCCTCTGCCAAAGAGTGTTTGCTGTAGCAAACAGCAGGACAAAAAGGGGTACAAGATTTTAGCTTCCAGTCATATCCTGGGCAGCCTTCAATCCATGGCTGGGCTTCCAGATACAGGAAGGAGGAGAAAATGGGCACCTTGGTGCCACCTCCACAAGGTTTCGATGCCTTGGTGCTCAACACACCCCAGCCTTGTTTGGCTGAGGGGAAACCTGAAAGGTCTTCCAGGGAGCCACAGCAGTGACAGGGAAGGGCACATGGCTGTCTGTTGTGCCTGGCATGAGGTGGCAAATGCACTTCAGAAATCTGACATTTTTTCTATCCAGGTTAGATACCAATGCCTACATCTTCTGCTGGATACAGTCCCAACTTTTCACATAAAGGTAATTTTCTGCCCAGGCCCAATTCATCAGAAGGAAGTTGAAACATTTCTGTTTTGTAAATAATTTCAATTACAGCTCCCTGGTGCTTCACTGTGTGTTCCTGAGGCTCCTATGGCCTCTACCTTTATAAAATCTCTCCACACTTAGTGTGGTTATTGCCTGTGTTGTCTTCCTGTCATTTTCACTGGTACTAAATAAAGCTTTCACAACTATTCAAAACAATTCTTATAGAAAAGTGCACATTCCTCATTAGCATCATTTCCAATGGGAACACCTCAGTGGCCAAGTCATCATTTATTTTATTCCAGTGTATCTTGTTAAAATGATGTTATTGCCGATAGATGTTATTGCATATAGTCTTCATCTAACAAAAGAGCTTGTATTAGCATAGTAATGGCCCTAAACATAGCTAATGGTCTTACATTCATGTTGAATGGGAGCAGAAAATCAGTTCACAAAAATGCAGTGGCCAAAAATCCTGTAATAGATGAAAAAGCCGTAATTATGCATATTGAGGGTGATGGTGAGGGGCAACGTCCATCTCTGTGACTGAATGCTTTCCAGAGGTCTCATTCTTACTTTTGTCAAGGAGTTCAAGTACTTTGTTTCATTTCTTGTAGGTGAAGGCAAAAGATGGAATAATTCATTGTACAGTTTTTTTTTTTTTAGTATAAGCAGAAGTCTATATAAGATGGAGGTGGTTTGTGACCTGGCACATTGAAAAAAGTCACCTTGTAAACACTGATTTTCTCAACTTGTAATACAAGTTGTGGGGGGAAGAGAGACATTTCTTAGAGAGGGTGTGAAAAAGGCAAATAGGGACAAGAACAATTCAAAAATAAAAAAGTAAAAATTTCAGCCTGATTCAATTTGTGGTTTTTCATGTTGGAGTGAGCAATCTGAAGAGTTCAAAATATTCAGCTGTGTAGGATGCCCCTTAGTGGTTGAATTTAAACACTGTTGACAGACGAAATAATTTTAAACATTGAAAAAGACCCCAAAAATAATATTTGTATTTAGTAACCAAGAACAAAGGATTTTAAATGCTAACATATGCACAGAAGAGCCTACAAAGCCATGTTTACATAAAACACAAGAAACAGCTGGAAAAGGGCAAACCAACAGTAAGAGAACTTTCCTGAATAAGCTATTGTACCACATGAGAAGAAAGCAAGGGAGAAGTAGAGGAAAAAGGTCAAACTCTATGTCGATTTTAATCAGAATGTATATTATGAGATGAGTTGACTTTGCAGAAGAATACAACCAGATATTGAACTCTGCAACGGAACCCAACCCAATATTTTTACTGATACTTTCTAGAGCAGAGAGTTTCTGCACAGCTCTGAAGTTATCTGGTCTGCAGCCACGGGCCTTTCCCAGCACCATATGTCTGGTGGAGCCTGTGGCCATCTCTGCTGTGACAGAAGGCTACCAGCTTGTGCTACAAGACACAAACATTGCTACTCAAAAGGCATCAAGAAATGGTTAAGATTCAATAGAAAAAGCTAGGGTGCACAAATTCTGTAATACCCGAATGTACAGTGCTAAGAGTCTATGGGAGATTAATTTCATTTGTTCTAACCCTTGTCATGAGGAATAAATTGCTTCTAAGCTCTTTGCAAGAACAGTCTTTGCATTGGAGTAATTTGCAAAAGCTGCAAGGCGGTGACACTCGCAGAGCCCAGCACCCACACTGGTCTGTTTACAGCTACTCTCAATGTAACTGTATTTTATACCTTTAGATCTCTATGTATACACAGAATAACCAAGTCCATAATATTTACAGAAAGTTAGTCTTATTTGGAAATCCGATGCTTCTGATAGCAGATATTTTTCTCTTTCTTGAAGAAGTCTGCATTTCTTCCATCTCTTAACTTTGCATGTAGAAATCAGGGCTGCAAAGTGTCTCATGAGCTCCCCACGGTAACAGCGGCAGAAAAGCCACTCAGCAGCGGAATCGACATCAGCCTGGACTCCTCGGGTCACACCCTAACACAGCTTAAGTGCTCGAGGGGAATCTTTTTGTTTGAGTTAGCTGGTGCGTGCTGTAGCTGGAAATGCTGATCCCGAACACTCCCAGGAGCAGCGCTGCCCGCTGCAGAGCTGTGTCTGACGGGTTGGTCACGATCTTTGCTGCAGCTTGAGTCTAAGGGAGAAACAGGGCAAGTTACAACCTCATACAGCTCAGTGCAACACAAAGGAAGGTCCTTGGAACCTACAAAGCACTATTTCTTCTCCATGCCATTTAACAGGGTATGACTGTCCTTTCCACTGAAGAGCATTTCACACAGTCTATTGCATGTTTTGGAAATCCTCCCTTTTCATCAGTTTGTGAAAGACAGGACACATTTCTGATATGATTTTCCTTTCAGTTGCTGCTCATTGATTTTGATGACTTTAATGGGGTTTCCTCTGGCTACCTGAGAGGGAGAGCTGAATCAAATGTGTAGGCTTGGGCATAAAGGAGAAAGAACTTCTTATTCTGTAAAGAACAAAGATCTCTTCCAACAGTTTAGCTACTAACACAGGATGTTCTCTTGAACATTAGATATTAATTCAGGAAAGCAAACCTAGAAGGGATCAGTAACATCCTTTATGACCTCCACAGGTAGGACTCAATCAAGCAGACAAGATTTGACACAGTCACTTTGTGGAGTCCGATGAAGAAGCAGGAAATGCCAAGCAAAGTAAAGATAAGGATTACTTATTTACTATCTGAATAACAATCAGAAAAGAAATTAAGTTACTGCTGCTTGCCTAGCCATATGATACACTGATCAAGAGGCAGAAACACATTTGCATGGAGTCCCTAGAGAGAAAAGCAAAAATTCATATACATATTGGCACTTTGAGTTAAAAATACATGTGTCTTTCTCTGTGTTGCATTTGCTTTCTTTAAGTGAAATAATTACTAGGCCTCAAATAATGTTCGTTTGGGGGTTTTTTTTGTTTTGTTTTGCTTTTTTAAATGCTTTCCCTTGCAGTCCAAGGATGAAAAGCATGGCATCACTGACAGAAGCAACAGATACCAAGGAGCCTCTTTTTCACTTCCAGATTCTAGTTTTTCTATTGAGCTTAAAGAATTAGAGCTTAATGCTCTGACCTTGACAAATGTGTCTGATTGTGGCTACTTCAGCTGCAAAATAAATAAAGACAAAAGACATTTCAAACAGCATTACCACGTAAGGTGATATCAAAAGATATGCAGGGAGCTGTGAAAGAAATTCGTGGCTAGGACTGAAACAGCATCTTTAGCTCAGCCTCTCAGCCACCCAACTATCCCCTCTCAGCTGCTACAGTCTATAATTCTGGATGCAGATCACAGTGCTAAGAGCTGTGACATTTTCCAGGGAAAAGATGGATACTCTGTAAATATCAAAATATGGAACATAGTAAGGAATTCTTCTGTATTCTTTGGAGTATATATATATTTATAGCTGCTTTAGTCTCAATTATTCAGTTGATTTAAAATGTTACATGCTTTTATTTGTTTTTTTCATATAATGATTGACAGTCTGATTTCCCAATGTTCCAGAGGTCAATACTGATTGAAGTTTCCTTATCATGGCCAAGAAGCTGGCTGGAGTGTTTCAGTGATGGGTCAGCTGACTTGCATCCTTCTTTCCATTAGCATTTTCCCACTGCCCCAAGCACACAAAGCCATTGCAAGAGAAAATTATGGAGCAGCAGTGTCTGTTTAAGCACTCCAGAAGAATTAACTCCTTCCAAATATCCTGCATTTAGTATTCCAGCATGATACCAATTATCAAGACATGTCATAATTAATTTGCTTTTCAGCAGAGGATTAATTATTTTGAATTATGTGAATTAACCCACAAGAAACCAGTGTTCCCTTGGGTTGGTCATGCAATAATTTGAAATAAAATCAACCTGATCAAGAGCAATACAAGTGTTTTTAAGATTAATTAAAAACAGAAAGAAAAAAAAAAAAGGAGACTTAAAAATTTCATACCTGCAGCAACCTTATATACCCAGGTGTCATTCTCCGGAGAGGAATAACCATGATTACTGAGTCTTCGTAGGATTTCAGCCCCTACAATTCTAGAACACACAAAACATTACTAAACCCCAGGATGTTTCACAAGTTGACCTCTTCACTAAACATAAGATTAAGCCTAATGCAGTTTGCCACAGTTCCAAAAGCACCCCAAGAAACATGGTATGCAAACATTTCTTGCTCACCTGCTGCTCTTGTCCCTGGAGCCCCTTCCCTGCTCCAGGGCCGGGGTTTTTAAAGCCCTGCTCCATTGCATAACCTGTCACATGGGATCTGTCTGCACTGCTTAGGTGTTGGCAGGGCTGCAACCGCCCTGCCCGGGGCCAGGTATGTCTTGCAATATTGGAAAACTCTCTGGGAATGCCTAAAGCTCATTAAGAGAGCTGACCTCCTTAATAAGAAAAGGACCTAAGCCTGCTTTATAGATAGCACTGGACATAGGAAAAGGAGGTCATTATAGCATTTTGTGTCGCAGAGTGACAATGCAAATAGGATTGGATGGTGTTTATATAAGTTACAGCATATATTTATACCCACAGGATGACCTGACTGAGTAGGAAGCTTAATGCAACCATGACCCAAGTTGAAAGGATGTGCTAATATAACAGGGCTATTTGGAGGCACATGTAAAAATAAGTGCTTTCTTTTCTGATAGCATTCCCTTTTACTCAGCATTATGCACGGTCTTGAGCATTTTCCTACCACTAGTTCTTTAAAACAAAAAATACCTAATCTGATATTTACTGATATTACTACTTTTTGTTAACTGTGATCACTTCTCACTGTAGTGAGTTTGAATTCAGTTCTATTCCTGCAGTCATATAGCACATTATATGAGAAATGATAGTAAAATATAATCTACAAAATTAATTTCTCCAACTTTTAGTAGATTCTATTGATAGACCATGCTAATAAAGCTCTGTATCCATTTTGAATATATGCAACTTTTCATATAGATAGCAAGGCAGAATTTGACTCCAGTTGCAATCCTACTTCTAAATATGCAGGGTAAGAATCTTCAGTGCTGTGAGTCAGTAGAGCACCAATGTGCACTTTGAGCCCACACCAGTTTTCATGACAAGTGTTCCAAAGATCAGTGCTGACTTGCACCTCTATAGTCTCTGCCACGGCAGCTTAAAGAGCTCTCAGAAATATTCCTGCTCTGAAAGAGCAGAACATGATTCTACTTGGAGAGATAAGCCATTCCAGGTATTCCACAGGTACTCCACAATGATACCACCTCCTCATCTTCCTTTCACCACATGCCTAATTAATGTTACATAAAGGAATGCTCCTGCTTTATTCCAAGGCTCTGGTTTACATAGCACACACTGGGCAGTTCTCATTTTCCTTTCACTGCATCGTGTTTGTAGCACACCAACCCCGTGGCATCAATAGAGCAATGTCTCATTAAAAAAAAAAAACAAACAAAAACTTGAGTTGAATTCATCCTATGACATCAATCTAAATCATCATCATCATCATCAAATCATCATCATCATCGATGGCTTGGGTTGGAAAGAACCTTTGAAGGTCACCTAGTTCCAACTCCCCTGCCACAGGCTGGGACACCTTCCACTAGACCAGACTTCTCCAAGCCCATCCCACTTGGCCTTGAATATTTCCACAACTTCTCTGAGCATTAAAAGCAAGAGACTGGGAACCTGCCAATCTGTTTGTTCCTCTTTATTATAATATGCAATTGTCAACGTGACCCCATGCTGAACCTTTCACACTGTATCCCTTAGCTGTAGGAAATACTGTATTAACAGGAAGTAACCAACATAAAATTGGGAGCTGACTGAAGTTAACAGGGAGCCTATCAAATGCAAATGACCAAATGCATTTGGGATGAAAACCTATAGTATGAAAAGTCAAAGACCTTTTTCTTGTTTCTTACTATATGCCCCATGCCAGCTTTCCCAAACAGGGAGAGGGCCTGTGCTTGCTGCCCAGAGCAGGACAAGGATAAGGATGCAGTCTGCCTTTTTCTGGAAATACACAAAACACTGAGATTTTCCTTTCCATTTGCAGCCTTGCTTACATTCAAAGGAAAACCTCCTTACTAAAGTATCAGAGTTTCAGGAGCTGCAAAATTTCTACCATTTTGTGTGTAACTCCTTCCATTCAGAGAAGGGCAGTGAGATTCCAGTGACACAGTATTCAGAGAGGGAGAGCTTTCCAAACAAACTTCTTTGTGTGGAAAATAAAAGGGAAAGGAAAGAATATGCTTTGGCTGACATAGCTGTCTTTAAAAAGGATCACTTGGCCACATGCAACACAGCTGAAATGTAGACTTTTTTTTCTGTAATTGCAGATGTTACCAAAATCTGAATTACATGTCCAAGGACTCTGGAAGAATAATGGTCCTAGGCGGTTTCAGGAGAACTTTGGTCAAACAAGGGGTTGCCTCCATTCCTAGTCCAAGCCTCTGAGAATTGTGTCCTGACTGCCAGAGGTGAACATGCCCCTTCTGGGCTGGGGACTGGACAATGAGCCACAAAGCCCTCTCTTGGCACAAACACAGGGCTCCCATGTGCTGTGCAGACAACTCCATTCTTCTACCAATGCCCTCCCTGCCTGATGGAGGCACTGCTTGCTAACAGGCATCAAACAGCTAAGAATGCAAATGATATGCTGACATCCTCCCCAATATTAAAGACTTTGAACTCAGCTGTCAATATTCACCACCTTGTGCTCTATTTCCATTAGGAGAACAAATCAATAATGAAATTGCAAGTTGCTTTGCTGTAATCCAGTGATTTGGGACCAGCAAGGGCTGTTTCCCCAAATGCAGCAGGAATCAACTGACAGAAATAAATTACTTTCACACTCTTAAAAGGCCCTTCTTGACTGGCACTCCCAAAAAAGCTTTCCATGCTGCCAGTGATTGTGTCCTTGCCTCTCTAGAGTGTGGAGCAGGGACTCTCAAGACAGCATCACCCATGTCAGCTCAGTGCAAGCAGCAGGGAAAGCACTGCACGTGGGGCTCTGGCCCCTGCTCTTCTGGCAGATTTTAAAGCCTGTGCTGTTGACCCTCAGATACTTCGACAGCAATCATGAATGGACTTGTCACTTTCCCTATGTGCCCCAGACTTTGTTGTCTTTCACAGGCAGCTGATTCTCTTCACAGCTGGACTTTATGATCGTAGAGGTCTTTCCCAACTTTAATGATTATAAGATTCTTACATCATAAGAATCCTCTTTCATATCCTTAAAAAATGTTTTATCTTAGAATCAGACTCATCTTCCCAGTTTTCCTTGTTTCCTGTGCTCCATACAATGATTCTTATTTACCCACTCATTTTCACTCAACTCATTTTGCTACGTACTTCCTAGCATATTTATTTTTAGCCTGACAAAAGGGCAGCTATATCAGCATTTCCCTCCATACCAGCTCTAGCACTAGAAATTTCTCTTCAGGAGAGGGTCCTAGACTGCTTTCTTCTGCTTGTCAGTTCTTGCCATTTGAGACTCTTGTGGAATCTGGAGTAGCAATGACCTATGGCACTTGAGATTCTGGATGCTAGCAGGCGCCGATTCCCACACACACAGGAGTCCATTGCCTACTTCTACCTCTGCCTTTTTCCCCCCTCATTGCTTTCTTTTTGTGGTTTTTTTTTTTTTTTTTTTTTAACATCTATTTCTAAACCAAAAAATTTAGCCTTCCTGCAGCAGAGGGAGGGAAGAGTGAGGCAAGCTCAGGAGCATGAGATAAACCATGGGAAGAGGTGGTGGAGGTGCCCAGGTGTGCAGCCCCCTCAGGCTTCCCCTTCAGTGCAGCCAGGTGACCACAGAAAGTCCCCTGCAGAAAGGACACAAGCCTCTCTGGGAGCTGCTCAAACTGCTGCTGGTGGTTCTGATATTGTTGAGTTGTGTGTGCTGGCTGGGGCTGCCATGACACCAACTCCACACACAGGTATGGCCTGGGCCCCAAAAACAGTGGGAAAAGTGGGGACAAGGCAGGTGATCCCCCTGCTGCCACCCTCAGTTCCTAAGGGAACCTGCCACAGTCACTTTACTGGCTTTGCTGGGGCAAGGTCACGAGACTGACAACGTGAGAGCAAGCTTGTGACACCAAGGAGGGGACAGTGCTGCCCCTCGGGTGGCTGGGGGAGCAGGGGAAGGCAGCTGCACACCTGCAGACAGCAGGAGGCTCTTGGCAGCCCCAGGGCACCCCAGGCAGGTGGCACACGTGCACGTTGACGGGCATCAGGTTCTTGTTACCCCCATGAGCTCAGGGGCTGGGGCTGCTCTCTCTCCATTATTGCTCCTACCTGATGGGCACAGATTGCAAGCAGAACACTGCAGGGCACTGCCTACGTGCAGTCACAATTCTGAACAATAAACTGGTTTAAAGCAAGACTCTGCTGCCTTTGAGGGCCATTAAGCTTGATTTACTCAAGGCTCTCTATACTGATACAGGGACAGAATTTTAAAAGAGGATTTCCCATAAAGCGTATACCATTTTCATTCTATACCTGTCTATACAATATGACATTTGGAAGTCATAATTTTGAATACAATCCAGATATTTAACTAAAGAAGTAGTTTCCAAAATTCATCATCCTTAAAGAGTCCAGGCTGCAGGAATACACAACAGAATTCTGAACCTACCCACAGCTTCCACTAACACCCCTTTGTGCAGATAGGAGTAAACATAAAGTGCTGTCACTGCAGGCAAATCAATAAAATAAACCATATAAAGAAAACAAACCACCAAATCTTCCTCAACACACAGCTGTATGACTAGTGCTAGGCTTTTTGACTTTAACAGTTATTAGATCTGAGAGCATGTTCTTGCAAATCATTATGTGCATTACTCAAAAATTAGAGCAAAGCTAAAAGTAATTTTGCCTTAGACAAGGGTAACTGAACTACCAACTCTGTTAGGGTAAGAGGACTGGGCACTGTTAGCTTATAGAAGGAAGAGACAGTCCTGTCCCAAAGAGCCTAGAATCTGTGGGGAGGCAGATGATTGCCACCAGTTGAAGGAGCACAGGGAAACAAAGAGAAGGGATAGCTTGGCATGCAAAGTGATGTTCTCAGCTCACTTACAGTCAGACTGTTTCCAAATTTTTGTAGGCATTGCAGCAAAACACAGTGTAAAGGAGAAATGTGAAGATGGTAAATGAATTTTAAGATGGTAAGGGAGGAAAGGAACAGGAACAATGTTAGTTGTATTGTTGTGTTACACCGTAGTATCTTCACAAAGCACAAAATTAAGGAGATGTATTGGAATATGTTGATGACAGAGGTAGGAAATGCCATCAATAGAAGAAGACTGCAATGCTGTGTAGATGAGCTATAGACTGCAGAGTTCAGCCCTCAAAGTCATCTAAGGTTACAGATACACAGCAGCAAGAGATTTGTGTTGCTGAGGCTTACGGAGTTACCATTGAAGTAGCTTAAACTATTCATTTATTTCCTGCTGAGCATTGACTCCTGCACTTCCCACCACTCCACTGCCAAGCAGACACTCCTCTGTTTGCAGCCTGCCTGCCCACAGTGCTTTGATGCCATTGAGGGAAAAAAAAATAGAAACTGACAAAAATTTAATAGCAAAAAATCAAGTTCATTACAGCTATGGAGAAAGGAGAATTTCTTTCATGGAAGCAAATTTTATCAGAAAATTCTGGAATCTGTATGTGTGAGAAACTACGGGGAGGAAAAAATCTGGAAGTATTTCCTAAGCAAAGGTAGGTAAGAATTACTGTGTGTGGAAAAGCACAAAGGTACTGCTCCAGAGCTCACCTGGAACCCACTTCTGTCAAGCAGGGCTGGATCTCTCACCTGACTCCAGATAAGGCTCACACAGATGCCTGCCTTGGAACTAGTTGCTCTAAATTCCCATCTTAATTTCCCTATTTCAAATGTTTATGTGAAGATTAGGGCAGGAAGTGACAAAGCAGTGAGTTGGTACAAACGGCACCCCACGGATTACAGCAGGACAACTCAAAATGAAGCTGCTATGAAGAATGGCTTTGAAGATGACCAAAGCAGATTAAAGGCATAAATTACAAGAAGAAGCTGTTTGACCTCACAAAAGGAGGATCATGAAACCCTTTCTCTCAGATACTGTCAAGCAGTGAGGATGTCCTTGAGCACTGATTTTTGCCTCACTCCCCAACTACTGGATGTGGTTGATAGCCAAGCTTCATCTCCCTCACTCAGTGGACATCAGCATAGAGGGAAAGCAACACCAGGGACATTCAGTGGCCACAGAAAAGCCAACAAATGAGAAGGCTGAATAGAAGGCTTTGCATAAACAGTTACTATCTGACCTGATATACAACTACAGCATCTTTGGGGGGACAATCTCCACTGTCCAAGGACATTGCCCTACAGAACTGACAGCTACTGATCCATGAGCCATCAGTTGGATGAACTTCCTGTCATCTTTTCTCTCTCTCAGATGTGTACTAGTATAGATGAATTTATTCCTTTCACAAGTGAAAACCAGAATGAAAAAAATAACAAACACAAATCAACCCAACCCAAACCCACAAATAGAAACAATGAGCATTTCTTGAAGTTCTGAAGGCCTAAACAGAAGTTAGCACTTTTTGAAAAGGTGCTGCTACACTCGTGCCAACCACTGGCAACTCTTATATTAGGGTCCATCTCAAAACGTTGAGCAATTTTGCAGAATCTGTAGGCTGGACTGCAACAGAAAATTTCTCTAGCAGATATGGGCAGGGAGAAGCCTGCCTGCCTCTGCTGTGCAAGACACAGCACACAGGCACCTTCCTGTTGTCTCCCTTAATACACACTCCTGGACAGTTGGTCCAGTTTAAAATGCATACCAGAATTACAAATTTTTTTTTTTGGAGCAACAACTTTATGCCTTGCAGCTTCTGTGGTGGGTTCAGAGGTGAACCAGCACAACATGCTAGGAGAGAAGCTGGAACACTTGGCCTGAGGGCTGTGCTTGCTGACTCGGGAATCATCTGGGTGCATACTGCTGGACAGATCATCTCTAGCTGTTATTCTGGGAAGGCTCCTGTCTGGCAGGCAGTGGACAGACTTGCAGTAAGAGTCCAGAGTCCCAGTTACCCCTGGAAACAGACAGTAACAGAGTTCCCTTTTTCTCCCCAGTGCAATGCTCTGTCCTGCCATGAATCCAGCACAGGCACTCCGTAAGCAAGGTAGTGCACTGAAGGGTCTGCAGTGCAGTCCTGACAGCTTGTGAAGAAGGTGGGGATCATCCTTTAACATAAAGACATTTCCCAGGTACCAAGGCACTGCCAATCCGACATGGGAAGCCTTTGGAACCCTTGTAGATATATCTGGATACATCAGTTGTAAGACACTTAAGAGCACATGCACTCCTCTGACTGTGTGTACCACTCAGCTGTTTTTAATCCATGACAGTCGATTATTTCTTGCTCTAAAGGAGTGACATACAGTGGCTGCTATTTTGCACAGAAACAAGGCATTAGGCTCTTTCCTGTGAACAGCCTGCAATTTCCCATCTGTTTAGGAGCAAAGAGGGGCAGGCTTGTTAAGGAGCAAGGCATGTTCTCTCATTCTGTGCAGCTCCCCAAAGTCCACTAAAATGGGGATCTGCATCAAGACACCCACCAGACACTGCCTCCCATGCCAGGATGAACATGTGTTCCTGGCTGGCCATCCACAGTGGGTGTTTTTCACTGTGAGAGCTGGTATGAGAAATTTCATTACAATCTGTGATGAGAACTCTTCATGCTGTGTCCTTTGCTGCTTCTGTGGCTGATGAGACTAATGGACTGTCGTTCTCCATGTCCTCAAGGGCATCCCTCATTCCATCTGCAGGGGGTTCCAAGCCATGCCAAGTTTCATCACAGCACCCCAGATATCTTCTTCATCATGAGACAAAGTGTATAGATACTGCCCTGTGTAACTATTGTAACCTGCCCACTGCACATACACGCACAGCCCAGGGTCTTTGGAATTTGAATGTTTGTAAAAAGCTGGACAGATCATTCCCAGAAGTGCTGTACTGCTGCTGGGAGATTTTCTCATGAGTCAAACTGTACCCATGAGCAGATGCACATGCAACCAGCTATTGCACAGGGTTCTTTCTCCTGTGTATCTCCCACATTGCAGCCTTGTTACACACACGCCAAGTCCCCGAGGGTCACACAAGTGAGAGAGTTTATGAAGAAGCCTTCTGACGTGTAATTCCAGGTATTTGGGTATGGCTGTGAGATCTCCTGCAATGTCTGTGAATGACTGGATGGCTTGCAAAGAACTGCCATATTTTGTGTGTGTGAACAAGCCTAACACACAGCATGCTGCACTTTTCTGTAACTTAGGAACATGTTTCATTTGTTTCAGAGCACAGCCACAGTATGAGATTATAGCTGCAGTGGGGATATCTGGGGTGCCAGGACTCTGGAATAGCAAAGGATTCATTCTAAGAAGACACAGATTGTGAAAGATTTATAACCCCTACATGTCTCTCCCCTGATAGGGGAGGCTAGTTTTTTAAAGTCCTCGTTAGGTAACAAAATGATCTGAACTCAGGGTTGATCTCTTTCTCTTGTTGTTTATTCTACAATTTCTGCACCAGGCTTTACACCAGCCTAGCATGAACCTGGAAAAGCCAAAAGCCTCTAAAGCTAAAACTCTAGAAAAAGTCTCTAAAGCTGAAAAAGTCTAGAAAGGCCTGAAGTCTGTGAAAGCCTAAAAAATTCTCTAAGAGCCTCTAAATGACTAACACACAGATTCAAGGTCTTCTTCAAGATAATTCACCCAATTATCACCACGAATGTACATTATTTCTACTTTTCTACCAATTACCAACTAAACTTCTATTCACGTAACAATGCACTGTGGCAAATTCTAACCAAATATTTAGTGACCCAAACTTTGCAGGATATGGAGTAAAGGAAGAAGGAAGAAGCCTAAAAATCACAAGGATCCTCCATCTTGTCTTCATTTACTTAGCATTCTAACAAACCCCAAAATCTACATTTCTCACCCTGTGATAAATTACATATTATGCTATTATCTAATTTACATTAATGAAAATTCTGTCTCATCTCAAAACCTAGGAAGTCCTTTCCATAGACAAAGGTTAAAAGCAGTATTTTTCAGAGGGTTTGGATCCTTTAAACCATGCAGAGAAATATTTTCTTATTCCAGATTCCAACAAGAGATATGTTCAAAGTGTGACCACTTTGGTTCTAATTACAAAGCACTGATTTACAACAGAAGTACTCAACTTCACACAGTCATTTCACTGGTACTTCTCTGTGCCTTTCAAACAAAATTTTCAGACAATCAAAATGTCAAAGTTACTATATTCCACATGGCTTTATAAACTGTGAGTAATGAATTCTACAAAAGCATCTGTTCTACCTTCTAAACAACCCTGTACAATCTTTTTGGAGGGGCTGGAACTTTTTCTACATGTGATCACAGTTTATATGAATGTAGAGCTTTTATGAAAATGTAGAATTTTACAGACATTCACCATTCCTGATTTAGAAAATGTGTCTAAACATCCAGAGGTTGTAAAGTCTTTCATAGTGGTCTCCTAGGAAATTTTCTTACATTTAGTGGCAATGGATATCTAGGTCTGTAACATCCAAAAACAGTTTGTGATTTAGAAACTGTAAATGCTTTGACTCATCCTGAATATATTTTGTAGAATGCTGTGTGTTCCCAATGCACCAGGCTAGTGAATTAGTCCACCAAAAGTCTGTAAATTCCCTTGTAAGACTTAAAACTGAAATATAAGAAGATATAAATTACTTGAGCTTTCCAAGTACGACAGAAAATCTTTCAAAGCTTTAAATTAAATCACATAGCTTAGTGGGAACCTTGCTAGCTGGCTTTTTGTTCTTGCATGCTTTCTGGTATGTCACCTTGTATTGGTTCCTTGCAATTGCCTGCACAGTGCTGATTACACATGGTTCCCATTTCTTACTGTCTGTTGCCCAGTTTAAATGTTCTAATCCCTTAAACAGATATCCATTAGTTCTGGCTATAGTTGTGGCTATTTAACACTATTGGTAGTCTATTTTTAGGCATAATCCTGGTAAAGGTACGTTTTATGTTGTGAAGCCTCTAGCTGAACACTACAAGATTCTTTCATCAATTTAAGAAGAGGGTAAAAAAATGTGTGCAGTAAACATGAATTAAAGCATGACAAATACATTAATCCAAAGACCACCATTTCTATATTTTTTTTTTTTTCATTAGGTGGTCTTTATTCTGATGTTGTGAATGTTTTATGATGTTGTGAATGTCTGACTGTGAGGACAAGCAGAAATTACTAGAACAGAATTCAAATTACCTGGGAGTGGAAAACAAAACGAGGGTCAGAGCAGAGAGCATTTGCACTTAAGTACGATCCCGTGGATCAATCCCGATCCGTGTGGAATTTCAGCAGGCAGAAGCCCCTTCCCAGCTGCAGGGAGCTGGACATGAACGGGGCCCTTTCCTCTGGCAAACAAAGCTCACCTCCCCAGGTTCCTGATGTCAGCTTGCAGGAGGTGTTTAACACCCCAAAGGCAGCCAGGGCTCTCCCTTCAGAGATGGCATTTCCCAGGATACAACCCTAAGGGCTCCCTGGAGCGGATGGAATTCACCCCGGAGCTCTGAAGCAAGCGAAGGAAGAAATGCCAGCGCTGCGAGACGCGGTGTGCCACCGCTCCCTGGGAACCGCCCGTGCCGGCCATGGGACGGTGGGGAAATGACTTTTACATTTACCAGGGCTGATCCCAGCAACTACAGATGAGTGAACATGACGGCCTTGTTCAGCAAATCAGTAGAAGCCACTGCAAGGAACAGAATGAGCAGACACATGGAAAAATATATTGGGAAGCATTCCAGAAAGCATCCGAACAAGGTAGACACACTTCACAAGCCTACTGCTATTATTTTTTGAGGAACTGGCAAATCAGCAAACAAGGTGTAGTAAAGTGCATTTTTACAATTAAATGGAGAAAAAGAAAGCCCTTAAAAATGAAGTCTCCTGAGTAAAAAGATCCTAGTTTAAATGAATAAGCAATTAAAAAAATATGAAAAAAAGTAGGAATGCTGTTTTCCCAATGGAAGGAAATCACCAACACAACCCTTTGGGATTTTATGCCAGGATCTGTGCTGCTCAGCAAAGTCTTAAATGACCTGGAAAAGGTGATGAATAATGGGAGAACAGAGACTGCTGATTCCATTACAGTTATCACAGGGATTAAAATCAAAAGCTGACTGTGCAAAGCTGCAGAAAAGCACTATGATCATGCACAACTTGAGATAAAGTGGCAGATAAAATTCCATATAGGATATTGTGAAATGGTGGACATAATTACGTAAACTGATAAGATCTATTCATAAGAATAGATCTTCACCATGAAGATGTCAGCACCATACCCAGAAAGGGGTCAGAAAAGCAACCAAATTATTTGAAAAGAACTAGAAAACAAACCAGACCACACTTCAGCAAATGTGTGGTGAACCAGCATTTTTAATAATATGGGCAGTTTCTTTTCTCTCATCTTTGAAAGGATGAAGCAGACTTAGAAAAGGTACAGGAAAGGACAAAAAAGGTACAAAGAAAAGTAGGAAAAGTTTCTTCATGAAGAATCTGCAAACAGGTCTCTTCAAGTTGCATGTGTCCTTCTATTCTTCCTTGCTTCCCTCCTTCCTCTGTGTGGAATCCTCTCCCTCTCATGTTATTGTGTTGTTACCAAAATTTCCACAGTCTTCCCAGATAAATCAAGGGTCAAAATACAAGCTGTGGGGATTTTCTCTTCTAACTCAGAGTTAGAGGGAGGGCTTCTTCCACCTTCCCATATTTCTTCTCCAAAAGAGAAAATGCATGTGGATTCACTGCACTAGAATACAAAAGTAAAAAATAAAAACCAAGCAAAATACCTTTGAGATTTTTACCTCTTTCCTGCATCACAGTCTTGTCAACAAGATTTTTACAGATTATCAGACTTGACTTCTCCAGTTTGGACGCAGAGACTGCTTTCAATGCAGAGCTTCTCCATGAGTTAAGAACTGCAGTGGCAGATTCTCCCACCTGGAAGTTACTTTCAGAGCTCACTGTAAACTCCTCCCACTTCAGTTTATAGAAATTTCAATCCTCTCAGGAGTAAAACTGTACCCCTGGTATGGTTGGTGAGGTGGTACTACTCTTCCAGCATGTTTCACTCTTACCTCTCATGTATGGGAAGCTGGAGTCAACTTTATTTGCAAACTGGAGCACAGGTACTACAATTGCCAAGGGGTGCACATTCCCTGATTGCTTCATCTTAGAACCTACCTCTGACCAGTTTTGAGCTGGATGGAAAACCACTCCAACTTAAGAGATGTGTTCATGGATTCCCACTCATTTCAGTGGGACAGATGCTCAGTTACTGAGAATCCCACTGCTTCAGTCCTTGGATCATACCTACTCAAAGACCTGAGCATTTCAGTTCAGGAGGAATGGGACTGATGGGCTGTGAGTGGGAAGCTGCTCTTGTACAGGCTCTACAAAGACTTTCCATGAGCTGCAGATCAATGCCTTCCTATGAACTTGTACACAAAAGCCTTTCCCTCCTAGAGAGGATTTGTTTTTTACACTGTCTGTAGAAGTGTCCAATTATACAGATTACACAGATTTTCTCCTTTGCTTGGTTCCCTACAGCCTGAAGCACTCATCTTCATTAACTTAGTGTCACATATTTTTGCAAGCATTAGAAACCCAATGGAAGGCTGAGTGTAGCACAGTAGAAAGAAGATTGCTAGTCACTATAAAAATGCAAAGCAGAACCAAGAGAGGGTGCTTTAATTTCAGATAGACAGCTGTAAAATTGCTTAGCAAAGATAGTTGGAAATTTGCTTGTACTTCTTCCCAATTGCAATGCAGAGGTGAATGGCTGTGTACTGATAAAGCCATCTGTCTTGTGGGTGCCTGGAGGAAGCCTCTGCACCAAAGCAATATTGCCAGTTTTACAGTTAATATCCTGGTGCACAATACTCTTGAGCTGAGAGCTGGATTGCAGACATTTATGCTGCCTTAGGGCATCCCAGAGCACAGCATGCCCAGTTGTAATGACTCTTGTTCAAAAGCTCAGGCTGCTGGATTGGGAAGGGGATGAGGAATGCTGTAGGGCATAATGCCTTGCCAGCACACCATTCCATGCACTGAGATAATATTCAGATCCATGGACTCAGACTTGAACCCAAAGAAGAGAAAGAACAACTTTCAGTAGAATGCTTTGGCTGGGCAGGTTTTTCAGGTGGTATGCACATCCTGGAGCGCAGGTTTTGATTGGGATAGGATTAATTCCCAATAGCTGCTGTGGGGCTGTTTTGAATTTGTACTGAAAACAGGGTTGATAATTGCATTGGGTTTGTGTGGCCACATTTTGGTAGTGCAGGGGCTACAGCAGCGGCTCCTGTGAGCAGCTGCCAGGAGCTTCCTCCATGTCCAGCAGAGCCAATGCCAGACAGCTCCAGCATGGATATGCTGGGCCAATCAGAAATGATGTCAACACCTATGGGATTACACAGTTGAGAAGGGAGAAGTTATTGCACAGTTGTAACTGCAGCCAGAGAAGAGCTGGGTGAGAACATGAGAGGGACAGCTCTGTGGACACCAAGGTCAGTGCAGGAGGGGCAGGAGGTGCTCCAGGCTCCAGAGCTGAGATTCCCCTGCAACCCATGGTGCAGCCCATGGAGAACCACAGGGATGCAGAGATCCACCCACAGCCCCTGGAGGAGACCCACACTGGAGCAGGGGATGGCTGAGAGGAGGCTGTGACCCTGTGGGAGCCCCGTGCTGGAGCAGGGCCTGGAGGGACCTGCAGAGCTGTGGAGAGAGGAGCCCAGGCTGGAGCAGGGTCCTGGCAGGGACCTGTGAGCCCATGGGGGATCCAGGCTGGAGCAGTTCCTGAGGGATTGCACTCTGTGCAGGAGTGACCCTCACTGCAGCAGTGTGGGGAGGACTGATGCCTGTGGGATGGACTCACATTGGAGAAAATCACCAAGAGCTATTTCCTGTAGGAGAGACCCCAAGCTGGAACAGGGAAAGGACTCCTCTCCCTGAGCAGCAGCAGCAAAAACCTGTTATGAACCCCCATTCCCATCTCCCTGCACTGCTGGGGGAGGAGGCAGAGCTGGAAGGAAGGGAGGGGTGGGGGAAAGTGCTTTTATGATTTATTTTACTTCTTATTATCCTGCTGTTTTTCTTAGTATTTATTTAATATCCTCAAGTTGAGTTTGTTTTGCCTGTGATGTCATTTGATGAGTGATCTCTCCTGGAGGGAGGGGTGGGGGAAAGTGCTTTTATGATTTATTTTACTTCTTATTATCCTGCTGTTTTTCTTAGTATTTATTTAATATCCTCAAGTTGAGTTTGTTTTGCCTGTGATGTCATTTGATGAGTGATCTCTCCTGGTCCTTATCTCAAGCCATAAACCCTTGGTTATATTTTCTGTCTCTGGTCCAGCTGTGGAGGGGAGCAAGAGACTTTGGTGGTGTCTGGAATCCAGCTGGGGTCAACCCATTACAGTAATACAAGGATATTGTCACTGTTGCTGAGCATTGTTCCAACACTCAAGGCCTTTTCTGTTCCTCACCCCATCCCACCAGCGAGGTGGTTGGAGGTGCAGAGCTCTGGGAGGGCACAGCTGACCCCAGGTGATGCAGGGCATGTGGGGTCATGGCCAGTATGTAAAGCTGGGGAAGGAGGGGACGTTTGGAGGGATGGTGTTTGTCACTGTTACATGTGAGGAAGCCTTTTCCCTGGGGATGGCTGAACACCTGCCTGTCTGTGTTAAGTGATGAATATTTCTTCTTTTGTTTTCCCTGTGCACATGGCTTTTGCTTTACCTATCAAACTGTCTTTGAACTGTCACTTCTGCTCTTTTGATTCTTTCCCTGTCCTGCTACCGGGGAGAGTGAGTGGCTGTGTGGTGACTAGGTGCTGAATGTGGTTAAACCACAACACCTCGATATTTGCAAAGAATGACAAAAATTTATGGGCTCAGCAAGAAAAAATAGTGGCAAAGTCTCGCCTAGTTTAGATTTCTAAAATCTAGTTTTATGCATAATTTTGGACTTTTTTCTTTGGTCAGCTGCAAGCTAAATACCAATCAAGAGACTACTGTACAAAGCAACTATGATTTCAGGACACCAGTGATTCCTATGATCAGCCTTGCACAACTGGAGATACACCAAAGTTGACAGAGAGGACCCGTGGTTGCTTCTCAAAAGACTAATGATTGTCCTGGAAATATTTGCTCAATATCATCGCATCTTTGTGACTTTTACCTCCCAAGTTTCCCACTGCTCTCATTTGAGAATAAAAGTCTCAGGTTACCCACAAGAATGCTGTCAGGCACAGAGCAGAATGAGTCTGTGGGTCATCATCACAACCTACAAGGGAAAAGCTACACTTGTGTCTCCTTCCCTCCTGTTCACACCACCTCAGTAAGCCACTGTTGCCAGCTGCTTCCCAGGATCTGCCCATGTTCAAATTCTCACCCTGTGGTACTGCAGGGTTGTTTGAGATCACTTTTCACTTGGCCAAGCCTTGCAAATTATGGAGAAAGTAGGTGGAGAGGGGCCTTTCAGAAACACAACAGTCAGCAAAGTCTTTGTGCCTCAGGTAGCCTGACAAGGACACCTGAACTGGTTTTGGCTTGATACTGAACACTGATGTTTTTTGCTTATGAATAAAGGAATCAGACTGGAAGAAAGGTTAGTACCAGTACATTTTGATAGAAATGCTGCTTTTTTCCCCCTAATACTTGCAGTAGTGGAGAGTTAAGGAACCTCTTGGAATCCTGCAAGGTGTCCTGTATTAGCAGTGAGCCAGGTCCCGGCAGCTGAAGGAGGCTCTGTGCTGTTTGTCTGCAAGGTCTCATACAGCCACACTTCAATTAATACTTCTGATGAATCCTTACATTGATCTTATCTTAGGGTTTAGATAGCCAGTGCTGATGTCTGTGCTGCAGCCTAGAAATCTGCTCAGAGAACTGCTTCTGTAAGAAACTGAAAATTTACATATCCCACTATAAAACTGTGAACGCAAATTTGCAAGCAAACTT
The DNA here is from genome assembly GCA_013397245.1 of Thryothorus ludovicianus. Lineage (NCBI taxonomy): Eukaryota > Metazoa > Chordata > Aves > Passeriformes > Certhiidae > Thryothorus > Thryothorus ludovicianus. The sequence goes on from VZTB01018368.1 coordinate 595,923, forward strand.
CTGCATCTCAAATCTGTTTTATTCATCAGCAGTTAATGAACTTGCTGCAGGGATCTTTCTTCAATTACCAGCCAGAAGAAAGGCAACACAACAGATAATAAAAACAATAGACAAGACACCTTTGTAACTAAAACTATGGATCACACCTTGCAGGAAAAGAGAAAAATATTAATTTTCCTTTGATGTTTAAAAATAAAGTCTTACACACAATCATTCTTAACTAATGAAAATCATTCCCTGCAGAGCAACAAATTGAAAACATCTAAGATAAATTTGAGAGGCTATTTACTTTGAATACTTTTCAATTGTTCTGTTTCCCCCTAAACATATTTTAAAACACAATTTTACAGGCTTTTTTTTTTTTTTTTGTAGCTTGGATTCTTACCTTTATCTGAAAAACATTAAAGCTTGTTTTTGTAGAAAACTGAAGAAATACTTGTTGGCAACTATTACAGCTAGAGCCATATGACTTTCTGATCAAAACAAAAAGAGCATATAATATAATAAATACATGTTAAATACATTAGAAATCCACTAGATTATTTCAGTGTTCTGTTTTCAAAAAGAAGGTACAAATAGGGAATCATGACTGAATAATGTTATTTCTCTTTGAATCCCATAAAGATTAATACTAGAAACTAACGTTTAGCATTTTTACTGATGATATGGAAGAAGATGTAATCATTGCTGGTAAAATTTGCAGATGTCACCAAGATCAGCAGATAGTCAATACTAATGAAAGCAGTACAGGCATACAAAATGATCCATCATTTACTAATCTAGACATAGTAAAAGAAATTGAAGTTAACACAGCCAAACAGAAAGAGAAACATATAGGAACATGAAATATGGAGCCAAGGACTAAATCTTGGATAGCAATAAATTTCAAGAGTACTTGTCTGCTATTAAAAATAATTTAACATGGACTTCCTGTACAATCTTACGTCAAGAAGTTGATCCAAAAGCAATGAACCATTGAGTACAAAAGCTGGCACTCTTGAGATTTTAAATGAATGTTAAGTTTCTATGCTCAGTTCCAGCAGGCTTGTTTCCTAAACAGTGGGAAAAAAAATGGAGAGAATGTATGAGTGAGCCACAAAACCAAGCTGGAAGCTATAGAAAATGCCATAAATCAAATAGTTATGGTGTCAAAAAGAAGGCTGCCTTTCAGCTTGATTACAGTGTTTAAAAACTTTCACAGAAAATAGTGGCTAGTGAGGGACTACTTAATCTAGTGAAGAAAAACATACCAAGAACTAATGGCTGAAAGTTAAATCTAGACAAATTCAAATTTAAAATAAGGCACATGATTCTAAGCATGAAAGTGATTGAGTACTGGAATAAATGGCTAAAGAAGGGGCTAAGTCTTCATTCCTTGATGTCCTTAAATCAAGCTGGCCTGTCTCTATACATGACTTGCTTTAGCAAAAACCACAAATTGTACTTTTGTCAGACTGGTCTTTGCCCTGAAGAAAAGGGAAAATTTATGACCAGGGGTCAAGATGGGGTCAGAGAAGATAATCTCATGTCCTTTTCAGTCTTACCTTCCACGAATCTATCAATTTACTGAATGATTATAGAGAAAAAACTTTCTGACTGACTTTAGCCATCTGGATAACAATGTGATCCACAGAAAATTGTAAATCATACAGTAATAAATGTATGTCAGAAGCCATTGAGATGAATATATTCTTGCAATGCCTTCTGATTTAGAAATATAGAGTTATTTAATATTTTAGACATTAATTTTATTCTGGGTAATTGAATTAAGGTGAAAGGGTTAAGCAGACAGGCAAAATGAAACTGTGCCATGTACTTAGTTTAATGTGGTTGGAAAAATCAATGAACTTTGGTCTGTCAGTTTGCAATCACAGATTTAATTGAATAACATGTCAAGTATTTTAAACTGTTTACTAATGTAAATAGAATCCAGCACTACAGTCATGCTAATGAGCCAAGCAGCTTTCCCTGAATCCCAATCAGATTTGAACACGACCTTCATTTTAAGCTCCCACATGCCAGAGATAGAACAGCTATCATGTCTACAGAGTTCACTGATTACACCTGTGATTCTCAAAAAAACATATTTGGTATTGATTCCTTCTGTGGAATCCAGGTAATGGCTGATCAGTGTGATATTCCTAGCAATGGTTAGTCTTTCTTTGAGCATTTACAGTCACTTCCACTTGATTATTGTCACTGGGAGGAAGGTTGAATCACACAGCAAACTTTTACTGAGTCTACCTGAGAAATGGTGGAGGCTGCCTTGTGCATGATCACATGCACAAAGGGAACAAGAAGAACAGGAGAAGCATCTCCTCAGTTTATGTTGGGTGAACTCTAGGCACAAGGAACTATACAACAGTTCCTTACTCTTCTTCTCCTTTCCTTTTACCACTCGTAGGCAGTAGCTTCCCTCAAGAAGACATGAAACCATCAAGGAGAAGGGGTCATGGCCCTGTCCAAGCTGGAAGAGCTTGCCACTGCCAGACCAGTGTCAGGAGTAAGTGATGTTTTGGCCATGCAATACACACATTGTTGTTCGTTTCTCAGATGCAGCAAATGATCTTTTTTTCATTCCTTTTTACTTTTTTTTTTTTTTAAACAAGATCCAGATGCCTGCAATGCAGATGTTTTCATGACTTACCTATTTATGCTTTCATACCAGTCAACAGAAAGCACTAAGTTCTCCCATTGGTACCATTGTTCCAATTCTAAAATAGATGTCTAGCAGCAGTCAGTTATATCAGGCTATTTAATCCCAGTGATTAGGAAGTTCTTTAGGGTAGGCAGCTCAGATGGTAAAAGCTACACTGTAGACATCTGAAGTCAGGAGAAAGGACTGCATGTCTCCAAGGTCTCCTTAGCAAGCTGCAGAAGAACATTGCCTCCAAAGTGCCTGCTGGGGAAGAACCAGCTCTGTTTTACCAGACTGATCATGTGCAAAATGCAAAATTCTGAAGCCACTTTAAACTATCAGCAGCCTTGCCCACAGGTTCAAGCATGCTCTCCATTGTAGATAGGTCTGTTACATTTCCTGAGCACCCTGTCATCTCAGATATGATAGAACTGCCTGTGCTGGTGCTGTGCAGCAGGGCAAACCCTGCACCAAACTGCTACTCATTTAGGAAAGGAGAAAACAGTGGAGAAAGCAGGGAGATTGATGTGGGAGTACACAGACAGTAAGGCAACTTTAGTCAGCACAGTAGGCAGTTGTCCTAGCACCATACTGACCAGGCTGGGTCACACAAAAAAGAGCTTTAAAGAAGGAAAAGAAGACAATGAAAAGATTGTGCTGTAAAGTTGTGGAAAGCACTGTGGGAAAAAAGCACAAATGTGTAAATCTGTAAGTGTAACAAATGGGTGATGGAAATTAATAACAGAGGCTGACAGGGATGGTGGACTGACCAAGGCACTGAATCATGGATGGAGAGGACTGAGACCTTGAAAGTGAAGCAGCCCCTACTTGATGCAACCTATAGCAGCCTAGAGTTGATGCAAAAGAAAAGTTCTTTCTGTTTTTCTGTACTCCTATTCAATCTTAGATTACCCTTCTTTTTTGTCCATTATGTATCCTGAAACAGGACGTAGCCTTGCAGTAATAATGCAGAAGAGAACTACAGCTTGCTTACACGCTTTACCAGAGTATGGAGTTTATTAAAATGACTACAGACTATTAATTATACAAAGTTAAGCACTCAACTTAGATAATAGGCTTATTAAAGCTATATATTTGACCTTCACTGACATTGGTGCAGTTTCAAATAATCATAGAATGTAGTTTTTTTCCTGGATCTTTAGAGAGGGTAAACAAATACAGAATCTAAATTTCTGCCTTTCTAAAATACATATGTCCCCCCTCCCCTTAAGCCTGCATATATCTACAAAACCAAAATTTACTCAGATGCAATTCAGAGGTCAGAGCAGTAAAGAGTGAAGCTTAATTAGCTGCATAAACACGTGCAATACAGCCCTCCTTAGGAGCAATCCAGGGCTGAAGCAATTAACTACAAAAGCTGCAGAGCTATAACCTGGAGTTTCCCTAAATATTAAACAGAATACATTTTCCCAATCCTACAGATTGCCATCTTTTGCACTACCACTCTCTATTATTATGCCCAATGAGTAGCATACTGTGCATACATAACACACACCTCTTTCCACTCTATGTCTGTGGATTGGTTTTATGATATACATGGTATTACTAGGTGAAATAAGTTTTCTTTGGTGAAAAAAAAAACTTTAAAATCTTCTGTCTTCATGCTGCCATTCACCACCTTTTTCCCTCCTTGCTTCTTTGGGGTTTTTTTAAAAGCTATTTTTTCCCCTAGATGTCATTTCAGACATTCAGCCTATTGAGTAGCAACTCCCTACACTGGTGCAGGAGAGAAAAGCCAGCTAGCATAAAAAACACATTAAGGAATTTATAACTCTACATGATTGTAAAGCACCACCTAAAATACTGCACCAATTACAAAGCAGTAAAAATCTGTAACATTAGAGCCTGATTCTTGTATATATCCACAAAGGAGAAAAATTAAGTTCTTACAGGCAATTTTAAGAATAAAACGTGTAGCTATATATAGAGATAATGGCTTTGAACTCATACCCTTGCATACAAGTGTAGTGACCAGCTTATCCACTACTGCAGATGTCTCCAATGCCTTCAGCCTCTGTGGTGCTCCGTGCACAGGCTGGTAAGGGACCACTGCCTCTCAGAGCAGATTTCTCTCCCACTGTGCTGCTGCTCCTCTCTTACTGCATGCTGCTCAATAATGTAAACTAGACAGTTAACCTGTGAAAACACATGCAGATTACTTTCCAGTTGAGCCTTAAATTCATCCTACTTTTGGAGTCCATGTAGGTTTTAAACCCAAAATTTCAAAGTTCTGTCTTCACAGAAGTTTGAAATATGCTAGTAACAGTGTATGCACAGTTTAGCCAGAAGTATTCTGATGCAAAATCCACTTAAAAAACTCTTCCATGTTTCAGTAATTCCACATGATGCAGCACATTCATTACACTGAATGATGCTGAAGAAGCAAAAATTCAAGGCCATCTCCTTTGCCATTTTTAAGTTTATCATGAAAATCTAAAGGGATAAATGTTTCATTGCTATGTTGAAGGAGCCATGTATAGTGAAATGAAAAACAGTGTTCATTGGTGGATGAATGTAAATTTTTCAGTTTTCATATATCAGCCACATTGTGATACCACTGCTCAAATAAACCTGTAAAGGTGTAAGGAGATTGAGCACCATTTCTTTAGAGAAGCAGTGCAGAAACATCACCAGTTACTAAAATTGTGATGTATGAAATCTTTTTGACTACAAATAAAATGTCAAATATGGAACCCCTGCCATTTTTAGTACACTGCCTAATTTAAATGATGAGTAATGTCCATTTCTTTTGCTTTTAAATTAGATCTTCCTGCTCTGTTCTTTTGTGCACTGCTTTTAAGTGTCTTCATGTGTGTTGCTGTTGAGCACACCACTGTCTGGCACATTTGTTTCACACACAAATACACTCTCATGCAAACTGCATTTATCTACAGTGACAATCTACAATTTATCTGCTTGAATTTGGTCCAGTTTTCTAAACTCTTTAGCACACTTTATCCTCTTCATAATGCCTGTTAGTGCAACAGTGGCAGGTTTGGTAAGTGTTAAGATTCAGCTCCTATCACAGGTCATTTGCAAAGACATCAGATATCACTGACTAACTGGCTATGCTCAGAAACTGCTCCTGGGCTTGCTTAGCTGGGGACAGCTGATTTCTGCACAGAATATGACACTCTTACAGTCATGAAAGCAAAGGGGAAAAAGAGAGACTGAAATAATCTTTTACCCATTATTACCTGGTTCAAGCAAAGTACATTTTTGACCTGTGAACTTTTACTCACTGGAATAGTACAAAATTTTATCCTGCTTAAGCAGTGAGGCTGTACCAGATGATCCCACTGTGGGGATCCCTTCCAATCTTATCCATTCTGTGATGCTGTGAAAATATTTGTGTTTGGCAAAGATATCAAAATCTGCTCATCTATATGCTCAGCTATTCAAAATTCCATTGAATTTTAAAAATCACTTTAATATTGAGCTAACTGGTCTAGTGGAAAGTGTCCCTGACCAAGCAGGAGGGGTGGAACTTGATAATCTTTCCAACTCAAACCATTCTGTGATTATGAGAAATGGCCAAGCACTGAAAGAGAAATAATAAGAGAAATGAAAGCAATAAACAAGGCTGTGAAGCAAGTCCATGAGTGTCTGTGAGATGAGTGTGTGAACATGTGGGAGGGTGTTCCAGGCTGGTGTGCAGGAGAGCCACAGAGCAGGCAGGAGGGCCCAGGATCCAGACAGGCACAGGAGAGTGGCTGTCCTGCTGTTCAAGGGATCAAAGGGCTCTGCAGTCAGCCATGTGAGGGCTGGGTGTGTGTGTGTGTGTGTCCTGGAGCTATGTGCTGCTGCTGTCTGACCCTGGAAATGTGCAAACTGGAGTCACCTACACTGACATCCAGATCTCCTGGTACACTGACCTGGAATCCAGAGCACAAGGAGGAGGAATTGTCAGGTCCTGGGCTCTACTCAAGGCAGCAGCCCTATAACCTCTCTCAGCACAGCCTCAGCACAGTCAGGAAATGCAGACACTATGGTTATTTTTGTGGTCCTATTTTGATCTCTTTTGTACTTGTGTTTCAGAAGTCTGATTACATGACCTCATTTATCTTTTTCAGTGTTTAGGATAGATGATGTTTACCTAATGAGTTGCTGTGTATCCTTTTTTGCAGTTCTTAGGCCTCTTTTACTGTGTGACATTCAAACTCTAAAGTGAGGATGAAGTGAGTCAGTTAAGGGCATCTAGGTGCTTCACATTCAAGTGATGTTTTCTTCTTTCTCCAGATGTGGGACTGAGGCACACAGAATCTCAGTGAAAAGTCACAGCTGTAGTTCAATGCCTATGTGCTAGCAATTCAAGAACATTAAAACAGGGAACACTCTACTAGTTTCTTCTCTGCAAAGTCTTGTTTATATAAATTTTCCTACCAGATACAGACCAAACTCAAGTTCTTCAGAGCTGCACAAAGCTCCCTTAGCCATAAGAATGTTTCTTCTGCACCTGCAATCATTTGGTGTATTACCAAACCCCTTTTAATTTCTTCAATTTATAAGAAAGAGGTATGATTTTATTTTTATTACAAATTTTGATCATCACTAAACCAATTGCCTTGCAACATGATATATCAGGCAATAAATGAGACAGAAAAAAAAAAGCAAAAAAATGTTTTTGTCGTTTCATCAGCAGTGTATCTCCAAGCACATGTTGGAGGAGTTTAAATATGTTGCCCCTGTCTTACTGATGACAAAACTACCACAGCTACATATAAATGGTTTGCTCAGTATCACCTGTCAGATGAATGATATAGTTGAGAGAAGAGCCTCTCACAAAGCACTTTTCATTATTCCAAAACATTTTACAGTGGATATAACTTACTGTAGTATCTACATTTGGATAAATTCAGTTGCAGAAATATTACACAGCAGTGGACAGATTACACAGTAATCAGGGAGAGAGAACCCAGTCCCACAACTCTGAAATCAGTGAAACCCATTGGATTGTAACAGGCTGAACCATGGAGTAGTTCTGAAAATGCCATCCAAGTTTCTGCATAACGCCAAACAGGACCCACATATAGAAACGTATCTATGTTCACAATTTAGCAGTTTATTCAGCAAAAATACATTCCTCAGACATATTGTTGCTTAGGTTTAAATATAAAAAAATATAGATTTGTTTTCCAGGCAAGCAGATATACAAAAAAAAGTCAAGATATATAACTTCCAGAAAGGAATGATAAACTTACAAACAAAAAAAATAATACTAGACTTCTTAAACAAAATACCAGATAGAGGCTTTATTGTTCCAGTTAAGCCCCTTATCCTAAAGTGAAATGTACATATTAATGCAGCTGAAGACTCAGGACATTCTCTTGACCGACCCAAAAGTCACATTGTAGTTATAGCTTCATTGTCTTCTGGAGTTTTTAACACAGAAAAATATAGTAATTCATTTACCTGAAAGTAGAATGTGGATTGACACTACTCTTCCTGAGCAATTGCTACTTGGTTAAGAGTTTGTATATTAAATTTTAATCCTGTGCATATGGACACAGGGGTAAGGCTTTATTTCCTGTTCTTCACAGGAAGTATATCTGTAATCCAGTAGTGAAACAGAGATGTGGCTACCTTGGCATGATCTGAAACAAAGAAAACACATTGCTCCTGAAATACCTCCACGAAATTCCTGAACATTAAAAAAAGGCTTGTGCAAACATCTGCTTCCATTCCATATTAACATTTCAGTAAAACCAATGCAGATACTGGAGCTTGAAGACTAATACCTATGAATTTCTGTATAAGCAAGTGCATTTTATTTTAGGAGGTGAGTCATTTATATGAGACACAATTTTGCTTGTACATTTTGAAATTTTCTATTTCTTATGATTCAATAATTCAGTAAAAATGAGATTGAAATGACATGAACACATGGGCAAGGGTTCTTTCTGACTGGAGAGTATTTTCCCACATCATTATTTAACTTACAGTAGTACCTAGAAGTCCGAGTTGAGAATGAGTCATGTTGTACAGACAGCTGCATTAAAGCCTCAAAATGCTATGACTTCTGTCTTAATTTAGAGATTACCTATGTGACTTTATTGGTTTTTAATGATATCTGCAGCACTTATCACATAAAAATCACGTTTCTATGAAGTAATGCTAATACAGTTTTCAAATTTCCTTTTCTTTAAATGCTCATTCATTAAAAAAAAAAAAAAAAGAGGTATACATTTCATCATTTTAAGGTGTTTGTCTATCCAGCCTCTGCATTGTTGGCACACAGTAACTGTTGCATTATTGGCACACAGTAACTGTATTAATTCTGGTCTGCAAAATGTACCTCCCCCTGCAATGAAGACTTATATAAATGACAATTCTCCAAAAAAAAGGGCAGTTAAAAGAAGCTTCTAGCTCTGCCATGAGTGATAATTTCCTAGGCAACGAGGGAAGAATATGTTTGAGATTTGAAAGTAACCAACAAAGGGAAAATGTTAATAGATAATTGAATGAAGTTGATGAGCAGAAGTTCATAAATGAGTTCATAAATTAGGAGATAATGACTTTTTTTTTAATTAGGCAATCACCTATGCTTTAATAATTGATGTGGAATGGGAATTAAGTAGCTCTCATTTCCAAAGCTAGTTTCCAAGCAGCAAAGGGAGCATTACTCCCAGTCACAGCTCTTCTCCTTTGCCCACTGTACTGTGGAGGATGATGAAGGTCTCTGGCTTCCTTTTGCTCGTTTTCTGTAACAGAGACCAGCAAAGCCCCCATCATGAGAAATCCATCTCTATGTGACTTCTAAACACTTTCTTCCCTGCACTTACAAAAGATTTTTGGTAGAGGTAGGTACATTTTGTTAAAGACTACCAAATAAATGGAACTAATAATAAGGCATTTTTGTTCTCTTTTACAGACTGAGAACAATGACACTCTAAATAACCATGTTCACACAAACACTCTTGACCACCCTCAGCTCAGTTGATCATTCACATACATGGTCAAAGGCAACTTGATGGAGCATTTGAAGCACAAAGTATAAGGTAAGCTGATGGAAGATGACAACTAAACAGAATGAGTACCTCTAAACCACAGAGATTTTCTTGTTTAAGTATTTTTTGTCATTTAAATGAAGAGTTAAAAGATAATATCTACTGATAATTTTTGTGTCTGGATCTCGTTACTATTTCCTTTTCCTGCAAAATTTATCAGAGCCTATCATTACCCTTGTTAGGACTTTCTTCAATATGACTGCAAATACTGGGATCTAAGAGTTTAAGATAAAAGAGAAATTTATTTCTTGTTTCTTTCTTCTTTTGGATGCATTGTGATTTTCAATCTGAATAAGAGGCTAAGAGAGGCAAAGGAAATACCAGATCATGGTATGGAATCAGTGGGTTTGAATTTGAAGCACACATACCACCAGTAGGCATAGGCTTGCCAAGTGGGACTTGGTAACCCCAGTGGAAAGCTGGATGAAACCATAACATCCATATAAGAGGAAATAAAAGACATAATAGCATGGATATTTTGTAAATTTTACTAGTGTAGAATGTGCACTTATATGAAGAGCTGCATCACTTCTCATTTTATTCTTTTGCTTCCCTTCCTGGAATTAAAGATAAAACTGAACAAAACATAGTACCATCTTTACTTCCTTGATGATGGCATCTTAAATGGAATCATGATCACGGAAAAAAGGGTGAACATACTGTTTCTTGAACTACAGGGAATAAAATATTTATTTTGTAAAAATAATACACCTTCCTAAAATCAAGAGTTTTTTTATCATGTTAATATGGAATGACTTTTTCTTCTAGTACTTTGCACTTGTGTAAAAATAAAGAGAGAAAAGACAAGCTAATAAGATAAAGTAAAAAAAAAAAAAAGATTACTATTATGCAATAATTTTTACCTTCAAAAACAGCCCTAACTTCTCTTTCTATAACGAGACCTTGAATTTGTTAATACAACAGTAGCTGTATTAACAAAATCAAGTTCTTATTATAGAAAGGTATTATATTACAAAGGTCTTTGTAATAACTCTTAACTTTTATCACTTGCTCATTGGGAGTGAAAACTAAAATTTAAAAAACCCACACTGGACAAGATGACATGATTTTGAGCCAAACGTAGGGGAAAAAAAGAGTATAATTAAAGGTCTAATTCAAAGTAAAATTTCAGAGCACTGTATTTTCATTCACTGAATTTCCAGAATTACAAATAGAACGTATTTTTTAAAGTCTGCTGAGGAAAATTAATGACTAGCAGGTGCTTAATTATCCTTTAATAATTTATAAGAATGTATTTTTCCTCTTTCTTATGTTGTTGTACCTCATGAATATCAAATAAACTACTATGGTTACACCATTGTGAACTTGGAATGAAATTAGAATTGAACCCAGAGTGACAGCAGTTTCTAGGCAAAAACATCAAGTGGAAGAGTAAACAATTCCAGACTATACTAGCAGAAACATTATTGAATTTTAAAAAACTCACTCCGAAAATTGTTTTTTGCTTTTTCAAGTGATGAATATATACATTGGAAAATCAGAGGTTTTAATTTGCCTCTGTTTTATCTATTCATTTTGACATTTCTGCTATACAAAATTAAACAGAGGCACTTGTCTCAAGGCTGCAAAACTCAACAGAACTCCAACTGTATTGTATAAAAGTTAGATAAGGCCTGAAAGAATATCCTGAATGTTTTCACTTCAATTTCATTTGGATTTAATCAAGAAAAGCTGAATTAGTTCGTTCAATAAAGGGCAATACCATTTTCATGATTCTTTGTGTGTTCCACTTGGTTTGCACACATGTATTATGTCCAATGAGACAATGTGATTATAATTAAGATCAGGGATGGTAGGCTTGGAATGCACAGAAGGATTTCATCCCATGTATAGGGATGTACAGGGATACTTCACATCCATCAGAACCCCAAGGGCTGTCATACTGCATATCTACCCTTAAAAGAATACATATGTACTTCTCTAAGCATCCTTTTCAAAATGTGTCAGATCTGAACTCCACAGGCAGGAATTCTCTTTTCTCTGTCCAACACACAGCATTCAGTAGGCTCCAGTCTTGATGAGGATCTTTAGCCACTATCATGCTGTAAATTATTTAATCAAGTTACAAGCAGGTGTCTCTCTTTGAGTGCTGTTGCTAAGCCTCTGATGGCTATGATTTAATTACAGTTACCACACTGCCACCACCTCTGCTGTCACTCTTCAGAAGACTTAGAGTACCATCTAAAATGGTTGAGATTCTCTCATGTTGTAGCCAAGTCCTCCCAACTCTGATTAAACTCTTTGTGAGGCAAGAAAATTCAGCATATCTTGCAGATTTTTGTCTGATAATTGCAACACAAGTTCTAATGACTAGTAGCAATGAGTGTTTAAATGAAGACTATGTGGAAAATGAATCATTATACCTCATGTGGACTACATGCTGATCCCATATTCACTTAAAGAACTATTAACTGTACAAGAAGAGATTTTACTAAAATTATAGGGGTTATAATAGAGAGCAGAAAGAGCCTGTGCTTCAGGCATGAGAAAATTTAGTAACAGTAATTTTTCTAATTTCTTCTAAAGAGTAACTATAAATTTTTACATTATCAACAGTATTTTTTAGAAACTTAAACCAGTTTATATTTAAACAAAACCAAAACTGTAAATCAAAAATTCACTGTGTATTAAAGAAGGCACGTGGTGACCTGGAGGAAATAAGATAATGGGTTTTATTGATTCTTATGCATGTAAAATTAATCCTTAGCTGCAGGAGTGAAATCTCCAAGATAAACAGGTTAATTCCTGCAATTTAAAAAATCTACAATGGGAATGTATTAAAAATATGCTTTAAATATGATTAAATCTTAAAGCAATTCAGATTTTAAAAATATTGGCTTAAACTCCTGAATCATCTTGTATTCTATAGTTGCTTCAAAGTGAGAAAAGCTTCCATATTTATTGTAAACAAATGAGAAATACGGATATCACTGTATTTTTGGTGGGAATTATGCTTTCATATATTGCATAAGCATATATTTACGATTACATCATTATTTACAGCTTCCTTATAAAAAAAATAAAAAATAAAGTGGTGTGAATTTTAATTCACACAAAAGCATCAGTGTATGAACATGAGTGAATAGTACCTACCAGGAGACATCATAGATTGTTCTTGGAATTGTCTCAAAGCATCCTTCAGTCTCGCAATGTCCTGTAGCAATACAAGGGATTTCAGCCGATGCAGGTGAGTCACATCTGAGGAAGAGATGGTCCGAAATTCAAGACATTGTAAGAGCTCTTGGGCAGCTGCTGAATTTACAGCAGCATCTCTGCATTCTGATTTCTCTGCAGAAACAGTTAGAAAACTATGTTAAGAGTATTCACTGAACTCACAGAATTTTCCTAATTACAATTTTTTCCTAAGACAGCATCTTTCTTTTTAGCCCAAATGACAACCAAATATCAGGTACTAAAGAGCAGCCTGTTACACATTTTTTTATTAAATATTAAAAATCAGTAAATAAAAATGACAATAGGATTCATAATTTTAGGAATGCAAGAAGAATCAAATTTTGAAAGCAGAGAAAGGTGTGAAGAAGAACCTGTACTGTGGCCAAAGAACTTCCTACACAGTATATATTATAAACTGCACACACATTTGGAGAAGGGAACAACTCTGTGGAACTACTGCAAAGCACTTCTGGAGGCAAACAATTACTTTGGTATTGCACCTTTATGTTTTTATTCAAAAGGCAAGTCTTACATTGTTGTAATGTCTTGACCTTGGCTGGATGCCAGATGCCCACCAAGATGTTCCATCACTCCCCTTCCCAGTGGGACAGGGCAGAGAAAATGAGATAAAATAAAACTCACAGGTTGAGATAAGGTAGTTTGCTTAAAAAAAAACCAAAACAAAACCACAAAGAAACCCAACCAAAACTAGCAGATGTTTGCACACACATAATTAAAGAGGAAAAAAGGTTTATTCTCTATTTTCCACCAGTGAGTGATGTTCAGCCACTTGCTGGGAAGCACAGCTTCAGTGGTTGCTCTGGAAGGCAAACACTGCCAAAGAACTAATGCCCCCCATTCTTCCTCCCTCCCTTAGCTTTTATATCTGAGCTGACCTCACCTGGTATGGAATATCCCTTTGGCTAATTTGGGTCAGCTGGCCTGGCTGTGCCCCCTCCCAGGACCTTGCCCATTCCCAGCCCCTAGATGGAGGGGAATGTTGGAGAGATGCCAGCACTGCCCAGCAGTACCCAGAACTCTGGTGTGTTATCAACACCTTTCCAAGCACTGTTCCAAAGCACTGTGAGGGCACAAATGAACTCCAGCTCAGCCACACTCAATACAACTGTTCATACTGTACTAAACCACAAATTCACTCTTCCATTCCAGTAAAAATGTGTTGTCTGTCCCTTTAACCAGATTTTATTTAATTTTGTTTTTTACCACCAAGACATCTGAGAAGTACAGAATCTTCCCCATTCGGATTTTTAATATATGTACTAGAAATATAATCCAATGTGACCATTTGAAAATACAACTAAAAGCAATGGCTTCCAATTTTAACTTAAAAAAAAAGGACTGTTAAAGTCATTCAACTAAAAAAGGCAAATGGCATAATGTCAGATCTATATATAAACTGGGATTTGCCTAACAAGAAAATCAGTCACACTCTGACTTATAGATGTCACATCTCAACTGCAGATGAAATTCCTTTCACCCAAGAATTCCTCTGCGTGGATTCCAAGGTCCTCACTGGCTCAACACTCCAATCTGCTGATCTGAAACTAGAGCCAGTCAGTCTGTCAAAAACTCCCAAAACCTGAACTTGCAGGAAAGCTGGAAGTTCAACAACACTCTGTCTTAAAAATCAACATGCAACACAGCTGTGGACAATTCATCAGGTTTCTGTTCTGGGTCATGTATTAAGAGCAGAACTTGAAGAATTTGCAATCTTGCTCGGTTACTATGGAGCTCCACTACAGCAAATGCAAGTAGCTTAGCCTGAATTTACTTAGCCATATGGTGAAGTAAAATTCTTAATTTTGGTGATGGAAATATCTTAGCCAGAAAGTAGGACAGATTTCAAATGCTAAGCTTAGTATGAAGACCTGATGCAGCAGGAAAATTTAACATTAAGCGAAGTAAATTCCACATATAGATCTTGAAAAAGTTAACATGAAATCCCTGATGTCATCTTAACAAGGTTTTTACAGTAATTCTGTAACCAAAAGATGAATTCTGTGGTACTAGAAGCTGACAGCTCTGCCTTAGAGATGGACTAATACAGGTAGGTAAGCTATTTAATATTCTCCATTCAGCTCCACAGTGACCAGTGAACATTGGACAGGCCATTAGGGATAAATCCATGCAGTTCTTTTAAAAGTATTAGGGAATGTGCATTGAATATCAGTTCCCATTCATCTTGTTCAGAAGCATTTTATGCCAATATACTTTCCCAGTGCCAACACTATCTTCCCGGTTCCTTTACATGCTGTCTGTCTAGATTTCCTTACAGAATACAAATAAATCTCCTCCTGGGAAGCAGAAAATTATGAAAAGTAGATTGGTTCAGAGATACTAAGCATGAAAGTAGTTTAGGATAGCAATTACCCTTATTTGAAGTTCTCTGAAAGCAAATAATCCTTCTGGATGTTTGCTTGCAGAGGGAAAAAGAATTTTAACCACTTGTCCCAAGCACATTGGAATGTTTAAGAGAAGAGCAAGGAACATTATGTATATTTTTAAAGACAGAGGATCACAGTTTTTTTCTATTGATGCAAATTCTTACATATTCATGTACACAAGTGGGACAAATACTAGGTACTCACATGCCTTACTTCTTCTCACATGTCTCTCGTCAAGAGAGACACTTCTTTAGTAGTTTTGTCCCACTTTACAGCAGTAATAAATGCATATCCATTTTCCCCTGCATGGTAATACTCATAAAAAGAAAGAAGAAAGAGTGGTACATACTGTCAGCAAAATAAATTTGTTGTGTTGCCTGCAGGAAGTCCAGAATGCTATCAGCCTTTTCACCTATGTCTTTTAAGCCTGCTGCTTCTTCTTTGTTGTTTTTGTCAGGCTGATACGTAAAATCCACACTGGTGGTTTTTGTTACTAAGCCAGCTGCTCTCTTTTTTTCTTTCTGTCGCTTCTTTTTCATTTTCCTCTTTTTGTTTTTGCTTATTTTGGGACCGTCTGTTTGCTGCAGCTGTAAATTATCTTGAACAACAGTCTCTTGCATTCTCAAATCTGTTTGTTCTCCGTGTAAATTACTAGAGCTTTGTAAACTGCTCTTTTGTTTCTTCCTTCGAATGCGCTTTCTCTTGGTTTGCCCTTGATATTCCTCTTCTGTGGATTCAAGAGAGACATGACAGTTGTAAATAAGATCTGTAATAAGCATTTTAGAACTGCATACAATGAAATACGACATCCTTCAAATTCTGGGATACCTGAGTGGCTCTAACCTTACCTTTATGCTTACAATGTCTTTCAATACTACAATGTCAAAGTCAACTTTTCTGAATGCATTAAAAAGACAAGCTTTTTTCCCTTCTGTTTTCAATAAAGACTGTATTCTCCTTCATGCTACATACTTTACATTTCATCTACTTTCTTAAGGAAGATAATATGGTTCTATGCAGTGAGGTCAAAAGAATCCCCAGAGCAAAAAACATAAGGGCAGACTGGGCAACATGACATGAGAGAGCTCCCCAAAGATTCCCACACCATAAATTTGCTAGACTTGATCAAGAACATAAGAATGTGTATAATTTATAATGAAAGATGATAGTGTTTATATTGATGATATCCATTCATGACAGTGCTGTGCTTTAAAAACACCAGGCATATGTTTCTGACTCATCTCTTTTCTCCTTCTTCAACATTCTCCTCCTTTGGGATATCTTACTGCTAGCTCAGTTTTGGACAACAACTTCATAGGAAAAGCATGCAAGGCAACAGTGACCTTGGTAAGTAATCTCTAATCTCTTAAACAGCCTGCTTTGGGTCTGTTGTTCCCTTGCTACATTATAATTTCCTTACTACCTAATTCTTCAAAAGTCTCAGACGTTCCAGAAAATAAGTCCCTCTTACTCTTCAAGACAGCTTTTGTGCTTCTTTACTCAGATCTTATCCCTGTACACAAAGCCCAAGTTTTAAAGTAATCTCTGACCCTGAACTGGTTGCTCCTCCTACACACTCACTTCTGAGGATTACCCCCTCTAGCACCAGCCAAGGAAGACATGGTCAGAAACCAAAACCCATCTTCCTTTTGAGTGCACTGCTGCTGAAGTCCATATTCATGTCTATAATAATTACTCTCCAGCTAACTGGAATTCCCTCATTCGTGGTCTTAACAAAATCCTCACACATTTAAACATCACAGACTGCAGAATGCCAGTTTTCTTCTATGTATTGAGTTTGCATGACAAAGTTTTGGTCACAGAGGCTAGAGGGGTGACTTCAGTAAAAAGTTGCCAGAAGCTGCCCTTATGTCCAACAGAGCCAATGTCAGCCAGCCCTAAGATGGATCCTGCTGCTGGCCAAGGCTGAGTCATCAACAGAGTTATCCATATATATAAATAAACATAGAGTTAAGAAGGGGAAAAAAGTTATTGTACAGAACCAAATGCTACTAAAGAGCAGAGTGAGAATAGGTGAGACAAACAACTCTGCAGACACCAAGATCAGTGGAGAAGGAAGTGCTCCAGGTGCCAGAGCAATTCCCCTGCAGTCCATGGTGAAGACCATGGTGAAGTAGCTGTGCCCCTGCTGCCCACGGAGGTTCATGGTGGAGCAGAGATCCTCTCGTGGAGGACACTCCACTTGAGCAAGTGCAAGCCTGAGGGAGGCTGGGATCTCATAGGAAGCCCACGCAGGAGCAGGCCCCTGGCAGGATCTGTGGCCCTGTGGAGACAGGTGCCCACACTGGAACAAGTTTGCTGGCAGGACTTGTGACCCCAGAGGACCCACACTGGAGGAAACTGTTCCTGAAGGACTGCATGCTGTGGGAAAGAACTAACGCTGAAGCAGCTCATGAAGAGCTGCAGTCCGTGGGAAGGACTCATGCTGGAGGACTGTCTCTCATGGGACGGACCTCATGCTGAAGAAGGGAAAAGATTCCTTTCCCTGAGGAGATGAAGAGCCTGTAACCCTCATTCCCCATCTCTCTGTGGTGCTGGTGGGGAGGAGGTAGAGAACTGGGAATAATGTTACATCTGGGAAGACAGCAGGGAGAAGGGGGGGAGAACAGAAAGGTGCTTTTAAGATTTGATTTTACTTTGAAAAGTACCGTGCTTTAATTTTGATTGGTAATAAATTCAGTTAGTTTCCCCAAGCTGAGTCTGCTTTGCCCATGATAGTAATCTGTGAGTGATCTCTCCCTGCCCTTATCTTGGGAATCT
Organism: Thryothorus ludovicianus; assembly: GCA_013397245.1. Taxonomy (NCBI): domain Eukaryota; kingdom Metazoa; phylum Chordata; class Aves; order Passeriformes; family Certhiidae; genus Thryothorus; species Thryothorus ludovicianus. The sequence goes on from VZTB01018368.1 coordinate 613,970, forward strand.
TTAGTAATATTTTCTATCTCCTGTCCAGATGAGGAGGACAGTAACAGAACGGCTTTGGTGGGTGCCTGGCATTCAGCCAAGGTGAAAACACCACATTCTAATGTTTTGCTCTAGAAAATTATGACATTAATCCTACCCTCAACCCCTACCTGCATGCTTCTAAATTCCTTACAGTGCCCTGAGCCTAGTACTCTTATTTATTTGGATTTACACCATTCTCTTAGGGTCAAAGCAACCTTGCTTGGCTAAGGCTGGTGTGATGCAGGAGAGACATCTGAATCCTAATGCTTATTTCAGAATGGTATGCATAATCTTCTGAACTGTCTCAGACATTCTCAGCCTGTTTGGCTTTCTCATCACTCCTCCTCCTAACCAGTCTTTGTCGCTATTTTCTCCATGGTTGGAGGCCCTCTCTTTGATTTCTGTTTCTTTTTCTGTATTGAACTCTGTCAGCTCTGAGCCACTTTCTCTTTAAATATCACTACAGACTTTTAGTTCTTTAGCTGTCAGATGACTCACAGGAAAGCAATTTTCCATACTTTCAATGAAGAAGGCTGCATAAAAATAAATTTGCTGTATTGTAACTGAACACCACAGCACATTAAAGACACGCCAAACATCACCCTGGACCCACAGTGTGGAATGTTTCGCACCCATGATATTTGAGCTAAATTATCTTTATATGTGATTTGGACATATGGGATGTGGGAAAAATAACGTCTGTGTCATCCTGAAGGAATAAAATATCAGAACTGAAGGCAGATATGAATGGTGAAAGATGCTATAAACAAAACATCAGTGTTTCATCTTGTGATCTAATTTGGATTTTCATTTGTGTTAAAATAGGTGAAATTCCCTGCAAATATATATACATAGTTTTGCAAAATTTCTCAGCCCTTTGTTAACCTGAATAGCACTTTTTGCTAGTAACACTACTTTATTCTATGCTCTCAGCAAAGTGGCCTAACTTGCACTTTAAGCATCTGAGACCTCCAAATCTCAGTGGAACTACAGCATGGTTTGCAGCTAAGAATCCTTCTTTGGCTTTAAATTAGTTGAAAAAAAAAAAAGAAAGCAGAAGCCAGGATGGGGCTTAAGATAACCAATATTTTGAGTCAAATCCAAAAGTTTCCTTACCTAAGTAGCTCAGGACAGCATAAGGTCTGAAGAGACCACGGTCAAGCTGTCAAAAGGCAGAATGAATATAGTTTTCCCATGTGTAGGTATTAAGATAAATGCCTGACTGAAAGGAAACCAGAACTATACTGACTTTCCTCCAAAACAGGAAACAAACACAAGGCTCTACCTAGTTTTATTGAGGAGCTAGAGTGGCAGTCCTTTAGCAGTTTTGGTCATTCTTTGCCCTGTATTCTAGTATCTCTGTAGTATCTGCTGCTCCTGTGTGGGAGCTAGCAGTGATTCAACATCAGGTACAAATACAATTACATGCTTACAAATGCAAACAATGCACACAAAAGGGATTAATTTGAACAGCTGCTGATAGGGGTAAAGTGAGCTGTTATCAGCTCAGGAAAAACAAAAGCCATACCTGTGCATCAGCATGGAAAGCTCAACGAAAACATTTGCTCAGTCGGTATCAGTGAACATAACAGCTAACACCTTGTTTGCATACATAAGAAAAGAGATGGAAAATAACAGGAAAAATATTCCAAAGCTATTATATAAACCTATTGTACTGTTCAAGCTTGTAATGCTGTGTTTCTTAGCATAATTCCAGAACAGTAAGAATTTGGCAGGCAAAAGGAGGACTCTCACAGAAGTTAGTAGAGAAAGAAACTCCAAAAAGATTTGCATGATTTGACTTGAAAGACTAACAAAATAGACTTAATTCTGCCTCCTCTTGTGAAAACAAGGTGACATGCAATTAATTTGAGCTGTTTCAAAAGCTAAGAGAAGAAAGTAAGACCTTTTTTCCACTAATGGTACAGTTTGCTATAGATTTCCCATGTGTGTGGCATGCAGAGGAGCCAAAAGAACTGCTTGTTCATATAGCCAGCAAGACTACTTGACTACAACAACCATGCTAAAATATAAATTAAAGTTATACAAGAAACATACACCATAAAGTTTATGTCACAGCCCACACAATGACCTTAACAAATGACATACTCAGTGGGATTCGCCTCCCACAGCTTTAGCTGCCTGAAAATACTTAGAGCATACTTAGACCTATGCTCCCTCTGATAACCTAAGACACTTCCTTCTTCAGAAAGCAGTTTATCTCATCCTAAACCAGCAGGGATGGAAATGCAACCTGAAGGACTTCATCCCTCTCTCTCCCCTTCCATTAACCACAAAGGAAATTGAGATGATGAGCTCTGACTAGATGCTTGCAACACCTAAGAAGAATCAGTCTCTTTTACAGAAAATATTGGTACACAGGAAGGTGTCTCTCAACAACATGAGTCTGCTCATCAGATGATTTTTACTAATTAACAAAATCCACTGTTTTATAAAAAACCCAAACAAGACCCAACTTTTGAATGCTTTTGAATTATTTCAAGACAGCAGGGAGGCCTGATAAAATTTCAATAGATACTAATTTGGTTCTAATAATTTTTCCCACTGACAGAAAAGATTTGTTATGTCAAAGCTAAGTAATTCTAAAAATGAAGGGAACATACACTGTGCAAGCAATCTCAGCACACTGAGTCAGTATTTAAGCAACAATGATGGGAATAGCTTTTGAACCACACTAACTCTAGCCACAACTACAGCTACAGCTTGCTCTGACTCCACAAGAGCTGATGATTCTTCTCCTGTTCCATACTGGTCTGTCACCTGTCTCCCTCCTAAAACCTATCTCTGCTACACAAGTTGCTTAATTAATCACATAATCCAATTATCCAGGAGCAATTGACTCTAACCTGTTTAGTCTGCACTTGGTGCTCTTTCAGACTGAGCAAAGTGTCCTCCAGATGGAATGCCCATATACATTTTCCAGTCCCAGTCCCAGTTTCATAGGCATTTCTTTCAGCGTTAATAAGAACCCCCTCCTCAGGAACTGTTCAGAGTTCTTTTTTTTTGGCATAGATTCCTTTTTGGATGCAGTCTACCATGCAGGTGCACAGTCACACTACCCTGACTGACAGCATGATACAGAAGTAGGAATGGGCAGCCTCAGAATGTAAGTCAGCATTAAAAGGAAAAAGTAATTTTCTAACAGCCTATCTTATCTTGTCTGAAAGATTTAAATGTTTCTCCATTCAAATTGCATGCTTCTTTAACAGAACAGAGGTAGAAATACGTAAAAAAAGAGATTTTTTTTAAATGAAATAAGAGGACTCAGTTTATACATATAGCTTACTGAACTGTGATAATGAAAAGTCAGTGCAGTCAGTTTCTATCTTCAAGGAACAACAGAAAACAATGAAAAATAGAAAAAAAATACTGACAGGAAGATTCCCAATAAGCTAACTTTTATTGAGTTCTATTATATTAGGAAGTTACTTTGTATTCATCATCAGAGCAGCTGGAGACACAAAGAGATTAAATATGAAGCTTAACACAGGTAAGAGCAACTGCTACTTCCTCCTCTCCAGACTAATCATCAGCATGAACACACAGCTGGCAGCTCCATGATGGAAAATATAAGCTTCCTCCAGTTTATTTTTACTATTTCAGTTCCTTCATACAATGCCAAATGGAAACATTGTGAGACAGCATCCTATAAGACCATGAAAAATGGGAGGCTGATGACTTAGGTGTCTGCAAGTCTAAGGGATACAAAGTCCCACAGTATGCAAAATGAAGTCTGGCTATGAGAATAAGATGGGATTTTTGAATACTAGGGATTTTTAAAAAATCAGGTCCCTGAATATTATTAGAACAAATTTTTAGAACAGGAAAAAAAAAAGAGAAAAAAATATGCAAAGCATACTAAGGAAAAGAGAGTCAAAGAATATCCACTCAGCTTTAGGAATCCACATAATGTGCTCATCATGACTCAAGTATGGCAGCTGGCTCTCCTGTTCAAGTCCCACAGTTGGCTGTCTGGATGTTCCTCATGGTAATTCTGCAATTCTGTTGAGTTTTGGTTTTTTGGCTTTGGATTGGTTTCTTTTTTCAGATGAAACAGGATGTATGCCCTCCTGATTTTTCTGCCACATTAAGCTCTTTTTTTCTCCTTGATACTGGATGAATCTTCCATGGTGTACCATGCAGTCAAAGCACAGGAGTTGAATTTTGGTTTAGGATCTTGTAAGGGAAAAATCAAATGCTATTTTTAGTGCCAATTAAGATATTTGTAGCTGCAATTTGACCAAGAGTGAAAAGCTGGTGAATGCAATAAATGGAATGCTTCATTAGAATAAAACCAACACTGGAAAGATCTCAGGCACACAAAATGACGTTACTATTTTTTCACTCTTTTTTGGGAAAACTGCTTCAAATAATTTTAAATCAGAGAAAGAAAACCAAATAAAAATCTTTAAAACTTCTATTAATGCACAACTTGTAATGTAGAAAACTGCAAGAGTAGAAGCTATTTAGGATAGGGACTGTCTTTTATTTTTTCATTCATACTACGTTAGTGTGCTGTCAAATGAAGAATTCACAAAAAACTGGCAAATGTTGCATAAGTGCTGCCTACCACAAAGGAGTATTACCTCCAGGATTTTAAGCAAATCCAATTAATGTTAATGACAATAATCAGTTAAAGGCAGATACCACTTTCTGCATAAGTCTTCAAATATAAATGTTCACCTGGCTGTATATACAGATGAATTTCTCTTACTCATAAGTTAAGTCAAATTCCTGCCATAGGACATAGTACTGGGTCACATCAAACAACTACCTACTTCTATATCCTGTATCAAACAGTAGCCATACACTGAATTCAAGAAACTGTGAACTCTGGACTTACACAGAGGTAGAATAATGGCCACTCTTTTGCACTTTTTACCCTAATAATTGCCATAATTTTGCTTTCTTATTGCTGCTGAGTGCTAAAATGTTGTTTTCATGGTTATTTGTCACATTGTAAAATCTTACTCCTGCCAATTAACAGGCAGTTTTGAGGTCACCATTTTGCAGCTGAATTTTGACTGGTTATTTTTTCCTAAGTACATCACTTGACAACTGTCTATGATTTATTTCATCTGTCATTTTTGACAAATCACTGAATCTGGGATTACACTGCACCCAACTCTTTAGTGCAGTCAATATCCATGTAGCCATCAGGAAACCTTCTGATATCACTTCATTCTTCTTACCTGACCATTTATTGAACACAAGCCTCCAGCTGTGACCTCTGTTTTGAGAACTGCTGCATTCTCTTCATCTGCTTATCTATTCTGGGGCTTCATCTTTCACGTTATGTCTGTGTGCCCTCTTTGGAGAGCAGCTTTATCAAAAGCTTGGTGGAAATTCAAGGAAAACATACAAGCTGTAGCATGATCCTTATCTATGTGTTTCCTACATCTTCAAAGATTTCAAGATGTTTGTATACTTCCTCTTTGCAAACCTTCTGTTGATCTGTCCCATTCATATCACAGGTTATCAAGCATCTACAAATATTATTTTGCATCTTAATTTGTTCTGAACAGCCTGGAACAAACAACACGATAACAGGCTTGCAGTTCCATGGATGATTTAAGAACTGTTTTAAAAAACTAGCTTCACACTATCTAACCTCAAACTGTCTGACAACAAGGCAATTTGAAAAGCAAGTAGCTATGCATCATTGTCAATAATACTGGCATTTATTTTTCCCTTAAATTCTTTTAGAAAGTTTAGGTGAATAAAATCTGGTATTTGTGATTTTATTTTATAAATTTGTTTTGTTGCAAGACCATTAAATCACTTCAATTTCACATATCCTTTCAGAAAAGCCAGGAAGAAGTGCTGCATCATGGGATTCTCCATAGTATTTTTCCCATAGCTAACATCAAAGTCTAGGATTTATTTAACTTCTCTGAAACAGGCCTCTCTAAATACTCATTGTACACCAGGACCATTGGCTCAAAAGAGTGGCAGACACACTGCTCCTGGTGCATCAAAAGTGAGACCTATTCATTTTTAATTCTATAAGAACATTTGCTCAAATACTCCTTCGCCTGTCTTACCACGTTCTTACACTTAAATATGTTTAATACATCTTTGGGTGTGAATTCAGTTTTTTAAAAGACACCTACTTCTTTCTAGCAACTTCCTTTACTCTGTTGTCTGGCTCTGCTGTCATTCTCTTGCTTTTTCTCAAGCCTTTCATGACAGGTGGTGGGCGCTGGCCTTGAATACCACATATGGTGTCCTTAAGTAGCTTCCATACCACCTGGTACAACTTCCTTCTCTTAGCTGACCTTTTTTAGGTTCTCTTCAGTAAGTATATTTTTTTGTGTGTGTAGTGCTCCTTCTTGAATTGTTTTTCCAGCATGTTGAACCCAATGGTTGCTGTTGTGATGTGCCTCTTGTGAACCAAACTCGTGTAGGATAAAGTCAACGGTCTCATTTCCTCTCACAGCTCCACTAACCAGTATCTTGGTTACTTTATTGACTGTGTCTAAAAATCTGAAAGTTTTCACAACATCCTGATGAGACACCAAGGGAGAAACTGAAGATCCCATTATTGTGCTCTCTGCTGCTTCTTTGATCTTTCAGCAGGGAGTGTTCCCAATCCCAGTTGGATACATGAATGAAACACTCTGAGCTTGCTTTGCTTTTTGGTATGCACACTCAGTCCACACACACACTGATCTAATGCATCCAGGAGAGATATGAAACTCTTTTAATACATTGTCCTGGTTTAGGGCAAATTTGGGAGAGGGAAAGAAAGGGAAAGAAAAAAATAAAACCAAACCTCTAGATGGACCACCCCTCCCCTTAGCTGAATCGGGATAGGAAAAAAAAAATTTCCCTGTTAGAAAGTGGAAAAAGTTGTTTATTTAACAGATAAAACACTCCCCAGCCCAACAAATGAAGGAACAACACTGAACAATAAAAAAAAACCTCTTGCTGCTCCGCAGAGATGCCAGAAAGTCTCTCTCGTGGCTGTAGCTTGGCTCAGTTGCTGTCGGTTCCTCTGGTGGAAAGGCCGGGCCCAGGCCAGGCCCGGTAGCCAAGGACTGAGCTCCTGGTGCCCTTTTGGGTGTTTAGTCCAGAGCAGATTCAAACAGTTTCAAGAAAAAAGGAAAAAAAAACGCAGCTCAGAGAACTTCTCTGCCTTGGCTAGCAAAAAACTATCAAAAAGCAAAGGAGAGCTCTCTTCTGCTGCCCACAACACACAGGCCATGTGTGTCTGAAAGCTGCAGACTCGTATCATTATGTTTTGAAAACAACTGCCTCAGGAATTCCAGTGTGTCTTCTTCACTCTCAAATCCAATTTTTAAAGGTACAACACTTATTTCTGAGCTAAACAGATGAATGGGGATACAATTTAGCATCAACCCAGGACATACATACATTTATTTTAGCAGCAATGTTTTGTCACTTTATACACTTCTGTCACTTTATACAGAAAGTTATACTTGATGAATCTCCCAATCTTTCTTAAATAGAACTATTTCTGATGCAAATTCAGTACCATTCAATGACATAATTTTTAAACAAATGCAAATATTTTGACCTTTAAGTGATCTTTTATTGTTTTAAATTTCAAACTCACTGTCTTCAGTCATTCAGTCATGCAAACAATTAGACTCAGTCATCATTTTTTAGAGGCATCATACTTAGAGTCATCATTATTTAGAGGCATTTTCCAAATGGGCTCAGTCCTGGTCCCCATAATTATGCTGACTCAATGAGGAAAACAGAGTAAAATCACAAGACGTGCATGCTCATATACAAGAAAAAAGAGATTCAATGACAACCAGTAACTATTTTGAAGGCTACTAAATCAGAAATGCTCAAGAATCTTAAGCAGCCACAAAGACTAACTGCTACTAAATAGAGAAATCTTCTTAGTCTTTGGCTAAATAAGATTACATCTTTGTATTAGAACAGATAGCACCACTATGAATGGGAGGGGATATCTGTAACATTTATATTAAAAAACTGGAAATACTTTAAACACCTAATATCACATTTACATTTTAAATATTTGTTTTTTCTTTTAATTTTCAGGACACAAACACATGTTCAGAGTTTTCTTCAAAGTCTTTTTTCCCAGAGATGGTTTTCAACCAATGGTTAGTTTAAAGACTCTAAAGCTCTCCCTTTCCTCAGAATAACATCAGAAATTATAAGAAACATTGCAATCTTAAAATCCTGTGCAGCATTTAAAATGCTCTTTCCAGATATACCAGCTAAAATAGCACAAAATGTTTAGACGCTATTAAGGGTATAGGAATACAGACTGGAAAATAGGAAATATTGGAAAAACAGGTTATCTACTGGAAAACAGCTATGTAGTTTTCCCTGTGATAAAACAGCATCTAAGAGCAGATCCAAACTGAAGTACAATCTTTAGCACAGAAGGGGTACACAGAAGTACACAGAGACTGACACAGCAAAGTGAAGATACTCAGCAACAACCCCCCAACTTATGTCAGTTATCACCTCAGTATTTCAGTTTACACTTCAATTCTATTTTTTGCAATATTTTGAAGTATTTACAAAGCACCAAATAAACAATTGTATTTAACCTCATATATGAAAGAGGTGCCACAACTGCAATTTATTACATGGTTCTTCCAGTAAACCCTACTGCAAAACACTCTGGAAAAGTAAAGTCTGAAAGAATGCAGAACTTCCATGTGTTTTATTTTAAACTATTTCCTTCATTCATTTATCTTTGCATCTTAAACTAGATCTGAATTAAATTTGCTTACACAGTTTCCAAGCAGCTTTGTAAAAACAGGGATGTTTAGGACATGGATTAAGCTTATTTTTATTAATCACTTTCTAAATTAATTGTGTACTGAAGCAGTAAGTAATTTACTAATGACCAAGTGCTCTAGGTTGAACTAATCATACATATAAACATGCAGGCAGATATGCTGGAAAAACAAGCAACACCACAGGGGAAAATCCATAAGAGCTGTAATGTGGTAATTTGTCAGTTTGCAATAGATGTGAACCTGGTGCCACAATCTTGCCCAGTATGCAGGTTTGTTCTTGACTGCAAGTAGTGCTGCAGCAGGCTCTGCCCTGACCAGAGCTGTGCAGTCACACTGCTCAAGTTTTTTTTCCCATAGTGAAAATTCTAAACCAGCTTTTTAATAGGATAGCTAGGTCTTATTAGAACAGACACTGGAACAGCTGATTTATTTTCAAGGGTGTGGAGAAAACTCAAAATGAGAAAAATCGAAACAAAACTATACACACATAATCTTATCTCCACCTTGCCCACTGCATCCTTGTAAATCAATCTTCTTTTCTTAGGCTTGTTCTCAGTTCACCACACCAGACACTTCCAGAGTTGCAGAGCAGTCTGCACAGTGCTCTCTGGGTCTCCAGGGAACATCCCTCTGAAGCCTGGGCTCCCACTCTTCCCAGCAGACTTCTGGTCTCTGCTGTGCAGAGCCTTCATTCCTTGGCCATCATTCCTCTACACTTGTGTGTCCCTCACATCCTATAAAGTTATTCCCTCTCAGTGAGTGTCTTCTCATCTCCTAAGGGCTCCATTCTGATTTCTGTACTAAACAGTCTATATGACAAAAACATCTGATCATTCATAATAATAAGTTTTAAAAAAACCCTACAAAACCCAGCTGAAAGCATCCATTAGAAAAATCTGGAAAATGACTGAAATAATTTTGTCACATGTTCTCAACAAGAGATCACAGTGTATGCATATTCT